>PVKM010004601.1:0-51507 GCA_004027735.1 Carollia perspicillata
CAGTACCATTACCACATCTAGGAAAGTTAATAAATGTTCCATAATATCTCCTAATAGTGAGTTTATGTTCAAATTTCCTCAGTTGAGACAAGAATGTATTTTATACATCCCAACAACCTGAGACAAAGCCTTCCTGTGGGTATACATTGGGGCAAATAAAAAGTTTTCAAGATAAACAAAGGCAGCTCAGTGGACAAAGTTCAATTGAATGCTATAATATAAACTGAGATTGCCACCACAAAGAATATGAAAAATAATGAAGTAAAGAGATTCACAGCTGACAGTCTCATCATCAACCTTAAATCAGCTTAGTTTGTTTTACAAAAAAAGACTATGAAATATTCACAATAACAAGCCATTAGAATAGGCACAATCACACTTGAACTTTCCCATAGGGTTAGTAGGTTTGACAACTATTTTCTTTATCATGTAAGAAGAAAATTAAGTGGTACTTGGTAAATTTCTATTTCATTCAAAAGATTTTCATATTTATGACATCTAGTATTTGTTGGTATGAATAAATTAGCATTAAATCCTTCATAAGAATCATATAAGATTTTTAAAAACAGCTTAATTAAGGTGTAAGTGGTATGCAATTCAGCCCACCATTATTATTCAAGTATGTATTTAATTTAGTGAGTTTTCCAATATATACAATTTTATTATAGCTACCACAATTACATAGAGAATTCCAAAATGTGTATTTCTATACTCCATTAATATTGATTTATCAAATGAAAAAATACACAAACAAAAATAACATTTATACTATCATGTAAGTACTGTGCATTAAATGTTTGGAATAATATGTTCCAATATTGAATTTCTGTGATTTATGTATTTAGTATATAACTGGTAAAAGTAGTTTTCACTACCAATGTAAAGTAATATTCAGTCAAGGGAAAGTTAATTGTAATTTTGTTTCAAAATAAAATTTATTTTATAAACTGTAATTAAAAATAAAATTTGACCTTTATACAAAAAAAAATTCATAGATTTTTTTTGGTCAAATCAGGATCGAATCAAAGGTCATTTATTGCACTTGGTTGTTGGGTCTCTTTATTCTCTTTTAATTTCCCTAAAATTTTAAGGTTTTAAATGACATTGACATTTTGAAGATTCAGGCTAGTTGTTTTGTAGAAAATTTTACATTGCTTCCATTGCATGGCTTTGTTTTTACAGATGTTTTATTGTGTCAAAATATACATAACATACAATTTGCCATTTTAACCATTCATGAAATATATAATTCAGTACATTGGCATTCAGTACATTGGCATATTGTACAACCATCACTATTATCTGTTGCTAGAACTTTCTTCATCATCCCGAACAGTAACTCTGTACCAATAAACAACTCCATATTGCTCTTTCTCCCACTTCCTGGTAACATCTCTTCTTTCTGTCTCTCCGAATTTGCCTATTTTAGGTACCTCGTCAAGTGGAAACATACAACATTCGTCCTTTTATGTTTGGCTTATTTCAGTTGCTATAGAAATAGGTCGATATACATCAAAATGAATGTTTCCTCAGGAACTTCTTGGTGAACATCAGACAGGTAACAGCAGTGGCAGTAGGTCTAAGTTACTCTGACAAGGGCCAGGGTCTGTGTTGCCTCCCTTGAATCTAGGTAAGCTCTGTGATGGCTTTCATCAGTTGACTTGGATGGAAATGATGCCGTGTCAGTTTCCAGGCTTGCCTTAAGAGAATGGCAGCTTCCAAGACCTGTCTATGGAGCCTGAGCTGCCATGTAAAATGTTCAACTACCCTGATGGAGAGACCACGTGGAAAGGCTCTGAGACTACAGGGGGAGAAGAGCGGCTGAACCCAGTCTTCCCTGCCGTTCCCTTCAAGTGCCAGGCACATGAGAAGGCTGTGTTGGACCCTGCAGACTAGCTTAGCTGCCAGTTAGGATTCTACCAATTGACCCTGGCTGATTGCATATGGAAGAGAGAAATCACCCAGCTGAGTCCTGGCCAAATCACTGACTGAAAAGTTGTGAGATATACTACAGTGGTTGTTTAAAGCCACCAAATTTTGGGGTAGTTTGTTACATAGCAACACATAACCAAAATATGTCCTCAAGTGAGGTCTTAATGAATACAAAGTTGGCTGTGTAAGGATGCAGAAAATGTCCCATTTATATTGGGTTGGACAAAAAGTTCATTTTTTTTTCCTATAAGATGGCTCTACTAGTAGCACGTAGTTGTCTTTAACTTAATTTGAAATGATTTTGTCAGACTGTATTATGGTAGCTGTCATATCAGCATGCATTTAAAAAAACATCAAAATTGGTGAATTTTTGTGTACCCATTTTAATATTGAAGATGGAAGGAAATTAGCAACATTTTCAGCATAATATGCTTTATTATTTCAAGAAAGGTAAAAATGCAACTGAAATGCAAAAAAAGATTTGTGTAGTGTATGGAGGTGCTGTGACTGCTTAAAAAGTCAATTAATTATCCAGAAGCAATCAGTTGGAGCCAGACAATAGGAAGGAGCTGACAGAGGTGCTTCCACTCCTTCAAGTGCTTGTCACACATCGCAGTGACTGCCCTGCATTAACTGGGATGCTATCACCCAGTTTGAGTTAACACAACTCCTACTTGTCAGACTAGGGGCTTCAGAGATGCCTGCAAAAGAGTCTAATGAACAAAAACGTGGCTGTATGGAAAACAAGAGTATAAGTAAATCTTTAAGAAAAAAAGGCTCTCCAGATTTGAAATGAAGAGTACCTGAGATAGAATTTATATTCATTCTTGTTAATAATGACCCTCAACCTGTGCGTATGTCATGCCTGATGACAGCATAAAGGCTGCATAGCATTAGGTCCAGTTTGAATTTTTTTGAGGAACTGTTTTCCATAGTGTTTCCATAATGTTTTCCATAGTGGTGGAAACATTTTACAATCCTACCAACTATAGATTGCTTTTAGAGTTTCAGCAGTCATGTATATAATAAGATTGTGTTACATACAATAGAGAACATCTAAGCTCAGACCAATGTACTTCAGATATAGCAATTAGGGGAGTTTAAAATGTAACTGTTATAAAACATTGATCATACATTCATTTTTTTTTTTCATTGGAAACAGAGAGCCCTGACTGGTGTGGCTCAGTTGGGTGGGCATTCATTGGAAACTGAGAGCCCTGACTGGTGTGGCTCAGTTGGGTGGGCAAAAGGTTGCCAGATCGATTCCCTGTCAGGACACACGCCTGGGTTGCAGGTTCGGACCTGGTCAGAGTGTGAGAGGCAACCCATGTTTCTCTCCCTCTCTTTCTCCCTCCCTTCCCCTCTCTCTAAAAATAAATAAATAAAATCTTTTGAAAAAATGGAAACATATAATTCACAGATCTTATTTTTAGATACTTTCAGTGTAACTAGACTTTTGTTTTGATCTATATTTTGGCTTTTTAAAAAGAAAGATCTTGCTATAATATTTTAGAGTATTTTAATAGCCTTTTCTTTGTGTTAAATTTTGAATGAAGTATTTCAGATCTACAGCAAATAATCTAAGTATGAGTACCTATAACCCAGCTTGAATAAAACCATATTTTTGTCGTATTTCTTTGTATCTGTCAACAGTGGTGTAGAAAACCAACAACAAACATTTCCACTCCTCCTGACCATGACAATAATCATAAATGCGTGACATCAGAGAAAAACATTAGGAAGTAAATGAATTCATATTTGGTTACCTATTGCTCTCCCTATAATTTGAGAGGAACATAGCCCAATAGTTAAAATCATGGGCTCTGAAGTCATACAGACTTGATCAAGTCCAAGGTTTGCTTCTTGCTAGTTTTGTGGCCTCAAGCAAGTTCTTAATCTATCCCTGCCTTAGTTTCCTGCTCTGTAAAATGGAGATAATCCTAATACTTCCCAAGGTGTTTAAAAGAGTTAAAAGAAAAATGAGCTCTTATGTATTTACTACATACAGCCAGTGACACATAGCAAAGCTTCAATAAATATTAGTAATTATTTACCTTGTTTATTGAGCATCTACTATATGGCAACTATTCTAGTGCTGGCTGAGAATTCAGCAATGAACAAGAGGGACAAAGACCCCTATGGAGCTTACTTTCCAGTGACAAATAAGCAAAGCAATTTCAGATAGCGGTGGGGACTGTGACGAAAAGATAAGGTATGGGAAGGGGGTGCAGGAGGTCCTTTAGGTAGGAGACAGGATAGTGAGAGGCCTGTATGAAGCCTTCAGAAGTGAAATTTAACTGAGAATAGCAGAAGTCACCAGTTATTTAGAGTTTGGGAAGTGTTTGAGAGAGAGAGAGGGGATAGTATGTGCTTAGGTCCTGAAGCAAGAAAGCTTGGTTTGTCTAGGAAGAAAGAGAATGGCTAGAGTTCACTGCCTGAGAGGAAAGTTAGTTGGGCAGGACGTCAGAGTTAGGAAGGGCAGGCCAATCAGGGATTTGTAGAGCATAGCAGAAAGTTTGAACTTGATTCTCAAGGGACTGTGAGGACACTGGAGGGTTTTTATCCCTAGTAGATACAGCACTGTGCTCTGGGGAGGAACTTGCTCACCTTCCTGTAGCTCTGTTTTAGAATTAACAGTTTGTGTATGCTGTAGGAGTAACATCTGGGGATACCACATTGGTTACACGTGGGCACCCCCTGGTGGAGCTGGTGGCTCAGCTTGCATGGTTTCAGGTCACTGATAACAAAGTTCATGAACAATTTATCCTATCATTTAACGAGTATTTATTGGATGCCTACAGTGTCAGGCTTTGTTCTAGTGCTGAGATATATCCATGAACAAAACAAACGTATGTGCTCTCATGGAGCTTACATTCTGGTATGTGTGGGTGTGGAGAGACATTAAACAAATGGAGTATATGTTATAACATAAAAATTAAGTGGGGGACTGCATTAAGATGGGCAGGGAGGATGGTGCTTCAATTTTAAACATAGTATCAAGGAAAAATATGTAGCAGGGGTGTCAAATTCATTTTCACCAGGGGGCACATCAGCCTCCCGGTTGCCTTCAAAGGGCCAAATGTAATTTCAGCTCCTTAACAGTTAAGGAGTAGTTACATTTATACAGTCCTAAAATTATTTCAGCCCTTTGAAGGCAACCTTGAGACTGATGTAGCCCCCGGTGAAAATGAGTTTGACACCCCTGAAATATAGTGTCAGGGAAGGTTTCATTAAGAAGGTGGCATTTGAACAAACAGGTAAAGGGGGTGACGGGGAATGGGGGAACAGCATTCTATTGCTATTTCCCCATTGTAGTATTGCTATTGATAGTAATTAATAATATTGCTATTATCTGGGGGAACAGCATTCTAGGCGGAAGGATCAGCAAACACAAAGGCCCTGAGTCTATGTTCAAGTTTGAGGAACAGCAAACAGACCAATGTTCCTTGAGTAGACAGATAATGGAGAGAGTAGGAGATGAGGTCAGCTGTGCCTGGGAGGGGAGTGGTGTCAAATCTTGAGGGTCCTGTAGGCCAAAGTAAGAATTTTGGTTTTCACTTTGAAATAAGGACCCACTGGAGGAGCAGCATGATCTGATCAAGGTTTTAACTGAAGCCCGCTGATGTGTTAATTTATTGTGGGAGAGCGAGGGTAGGAAAGGGCAAACAGTTACACATTTACTGAGGCGGTAAGTGTTCTGACTCTGGACAGATTTTGAGGGCAGATCCTGTGAACTTGCTGATGAATGTGGGGTGAGAGTGGAGTCAAAGATCTTAGTACATATATGGTATCACTTAGTCAATTATCATAGGAAGACGTGATCCAAGATTCCAGCCAAAAAATTTACAAAAAGTATTTTAGAAGCATATCAAGCAGTTAATTAGTACTGTGTAATTTTTCTGGATTTTGTGTTAATGAAAATTTTTAAAAAATTTAATTTTGAATTTTCTTAAAGAGGGCCCCCAAATTGAATAAATTTCAGGCCTCCACAAACCCTGACTTCAACCCATATTGAGGTAAAGTTAAAGTTAACGAAGAATTTAAAATTTTTGTTTATAACATACATAAAATAATGTGCATGAAACAAGTTAATTGTAAGCTAAATACGATATTAGTTATAAGCTAATATTAGGGCTAAAAACGTCACCTTGGACGAGCCTCCCCTACATGTGTCTTCCAAAATTTCCCACCCATTCTCCCACTGTTTTTTTAAATCCAACAAAGGCATTTCTCCTTACGTTTGCTATAGAGAAGCACTGACTGAAAAGACCTTCTAGAAAAATGAGAGCCTACCCCGAGAGGCGTAACCAGGGGCGGGGCTCGCCGGAGTAGAGATATGGGCAGGGCCCCGCCCCGTTTGTCCTGACACATGCGCCAAGGGGCTTCTGGTGGAACGAAGTGTGGATTGTGAGGTGACCCTGGACTGTGACTTCCGGTTCCTAGGGATGCGCATCCGGGTCACGCTAACGCCGCGGTTTCCTCCACCCGCTTGGTTCTTCTGTGGGTCTGGACCGGTCCCCATGTCCGGCTGTGGGGCCCCAGTAGCTTTCGGGTGAGTCTCTGCTGCCGAGAGGGTCTGAGCGAGGCCGGACGAGTACAGTCGGTAGGGAGACGGGTCAAGAATCCTGTCCTGATCCCTGTGGGTGTGGGTTCTCTTGGCTCTGCTTCCCTCACTTCAGCCCTTTGCCTCACGCTGGCCTCGCCTAGTTCACTTCAACTTAGCCTTTCTCGCTTCGCGCACCTTTCGACTCGCTGTTTTTGCTCAGCCTTACCCGCTTCATACAAGCCCGGCTTCTTGCCTTTTCTGCCTCAGCACTTCCGTCCGCCACTGCCTCTCGATTTCCCCCTTCCTCTCACTTCAGCACCTCTCCTCCCCGACCACTGCTCCCGGGATCTCGCTGTTCTTATACCCAGCTGGACGGCCGTCGCCTCATTGTGGTCATCCTCCACTGTGAAATAGGGTCCCAGGGACTTGTCCTCCAACTTTCCTCACTTTTGACCCCTCCCGGGACTAGTAGGTGACACCTGTGCTTCGCCTGGGGTTCTCCCGCCTTTTCTTAGCTAGGGGAGGGCTGTGCCCCGGATCAGGGCAGATTTACCCGGCCTGGGGGAGGTTTTGCCTGGAGGCGCTGGGTTAGACTGAACTCTGGTAGCTTCCGTAGCTAGGGAACAACAAAGGCGTTCCCAGAGCCTCGCTGGAGCACAGTTTTGGAGGCTCTCCCTAGAACGGAATAGCAGGTCACAGGCTGCGGAACTAGGAGGGATTGGACTTCAGTGATCTTGGTAATTGACAGATCATGAGGGAGTCCTATCGTTTTGGTGTTCTCGATTTCCCGAGAATGGAGACGTGCACGCCTAAGGCAAAAATGCGAGGTTCTGGGATGATCAGCCGTTTTCTGCAGGTGCTTTACTTACGGACAGTTGCTGTGACAGAGGACAGAGTTTCTTGAGAGATTATTAACCCCTAGGTTTTTAAGTTTATTGCCAAAAATCTTAGTGTGCAGAAAACGGAAACGTTTTCTGCTGAAGAGTTCACTATAGTTATTTCAAAGTACGTTTTCTTTAGTTGAACTCAGTGGGCACGTGTGACTTCATCCTTGCCTCTTATACATTCTTTCTTCGTTTTTACTGTATTGACAACTTTCTATTTTTCTTCTGGTTTCTTCATAAGCCAGGCATTGCAGTACTTTATTTCTTAGAATATTCTTCTTTTATTTTTTCTTTAGTTTTTCTTCCTTAGTCTTAAAACCATATTTTTCTCATTTTGAGACTTAAATTTCTCTGAAATGAAGGGATTCGTGTTAATAAAGGTTAGTATCTTGTTTCCCAAATGTTGTGATCTGGGGTATATTTTGAGATACAGGTTTGGATAATTTTTATTTTTGTTTTTTTTATCTTTATGGTTTGTGTCTAGCATTTGATTGCGAATGTTTTTGTGTGACCAGTTTCTATAATTATATAAATTGTGTTCTAAAATTTAGTACTTTGGTGAGTGAACAGCATAAATACAGCTTTTAACACGTGCTTCTCTTTTATAAGTTATAGAACAGTCTCCCTCATTACATGATACATATATATGTGTGTGTGTGTGTGTGTGTGTGTGTGTGTGTGTGTGTGAACATAGCATAGACCATTGCTTATTCCAAAATTGGGCTGGTCCCTTCATCTATTTTTAGCAAAGGACTTTGGAGCTTAGCCATATTAGTCCCCCTGTAGCCATTGAAGCCACAGAAAAGGACCCTACTTGTTGGCTTTCAGGACCTAAGCTGAGGGAAGCCCCTTTGAAAGCTCCTGAGCAGTACTCCTCCCCAGCATCTACACTGGAAACTCTGGCTTCTGTTCAACGTGGCCTCAACGTTTCCCATCCTTAAGAGCGAACCCCAATGAATACGGACTGTCTCTAATTGCTTCTTTACTTCCAGGTTTGTGGACTTCTTTTCCTTCTTTTTCTTTTAGCATGGGCACTCCATAGATAGTCTGTATTTGGTTTGATGCAAAGCTCTCTTCCCACATTTTTCTTTTGTTTAGAAAGATTTTATGTATTTATTTAGGGAGAGGGGAAGGGAGGGAAGAAGAGAGGGCAAGAAACATCCACGTGTGAGAGAATCGTCTGTCGGTTGCCTTTCCTGTGCCCTCTGGCCTGCAACCCAGGCACGGGCCCTGACCAGGAATTGAACTGGTGACCTTAAAGTTTGGAGGATGATGCCCAAGCCACTGAGCTACACCAGTCAGGGCTCAGCCTTTTTTATTTCTGAACTTTTTATTTCTTGAGCATTTCTAAGTCTAAACTCAGATTTCTAGAGTTTACAGCTGAAGGAAACCATAGAGTTCAGACTTACCCCTTCATTTTACAAATAAGGAAATCAGGCTTAAAGGATTGGTGATAATTTATCCAAAGTCATATATATATAAAAAATCACAAATAAAGAAGTCCTATACATGCACACAGAGAAGTGGGTTTTAGTTTTATCAAAGCTGTAGGCTTGTGAGCACAATATAATATTCAGTGGTTTATTTCTATACATTTACATCAGAATGAAAGTTTAGGGTAATACATCTATGACAGATTTTTTAATTCAAAGAAGGATTCTAGAAAGAAACTGTTATGCAGAAGAAGTTGGAAATTTTAGGGAGTCTCTTCCTCTTCTAAAATCACTTCTGCCTTTTATGGTATAAATTCTGCATGAAAGCCCCTCTGTGAAACAACTATCCTGTAGTCTCATTGGAACAGTTGTGTTCATACTCCTGGTCTTCACACAGAACACTGTTACTTTCTAATTACCGAAAAGCCTGTGCCTCTTACCTAGCTGCCAAATGAAAACAAAAACCATTACTAGAAACAGTTTAGTGTGTACAGTAAGTCCTCACTTAACGTCATTGGTAGGTTCTTTGACTCTTAAGTGAAACAACATGTAATGAAACCAGTTTTACCCATAGACTAATTAATACAAACAAGAATTAAGTTCCTGTGCATCTCATCAATGTTAGAACATACCGACATTATTTGAGGACCAGCTGTGTGTGTTTTTAAAGCTCAAGAGAGAACTTACTGTTGGCTTTCTATAGAAATTTCTACTTTAGTTAGGCAAAATCTTTGTTTATAATCCCAAGAGTTTAAAATATATTTTTGCATAGTTTATGTCTACCAGTTTGTTTTGATTTGGTTTATTTTTTGTTGTTACTTTTTGCCATTTTACTTGTGTATTTTGTTTTATATGTTTTGATTTTTATCTTTGAGCTTAGGATATGTTTTAAGGAAAATGCAGTTTTAAAAATTTAAGAAACAAATTACATCTCCTCCATGTGCTTACCATTTATACCTTGTGGTATGAGTTTCTGTGATCTGCCAAAGCCACTTCATGGCTCCATGCTGTTTGTTTTGCTTACAGATAAAGGCTTATGGAACTTCTTTTTTGGTAGATTGTCTAAAAGATTTTTGTGTTCTGCATATGAAAACAGGATATTTTAATTTATGTGTGATTTAAATGGAAGAAGAATTTTTCAAATTAGTTCAACCTAGAAATATTTTGAAATATATTTAAGAATATTAGGAATAGTTTATTCTTCCCATACATTCACTTAATTGGTTTATACCAAGAGATCAAATTGTTATATTTATAGTAAAGTGGCAATGAGGTGGGCTTTCTATCTGCTGATTAACTTAAAAATACAATGCACATTCTTGTACAGAATATGGGCTTAAGCTATAAACTAATTTATTGATAGTTTTATTGGCAGAGAGCATAGCAAACAATGGAACAGCAGCCACATTGTCATGTTGATATTTTTATTTGGTCCCATAAACCTAAGCCCTGGAACATCTAATTATTAAATGTAGAAATGGGGTATTTTCTCTGTTACTTATATTAAAAACCAGATATTTGAAATATGGGCTTCATAAAATTTATCTTTACTGTGTTCCCCTTTTAAATATATAGTAATATTTTAAATCAGAAAAGAAAAAGGGTAAATAGTGCTGACTTATTTTAAGTCAACAGATCAACCCAAGGCAGTCAGTAAGTACTTAATATCTTAAAGATGTTACTACAGATTGTGATGGATGCACCTTAACCTCTTCGCTTGGTTGATATTTATACTAGTGAGGTTTCTTTTTGTTCACCGTAGACAATAGCAGTGATTTTTGTAATACATTTCTTTCAGCATATTTCCTTTAGATACCTACTATGTACAATTAACATACATAAATAGGCTATTTACACGAAGTAGGTGACATTAGTGTAAATTAGTAAATTAGTGTAAATGGTTTAATTTAGATATGTACAAATGAAACCAAATTCAGCATTTAAGTGTAAATGTCAGTCCTACATCTTCAGGGTGTAGCAAAAAAAAAAGAGACACCTGGCTGGTGTAGCTCAGTGGATTGAGTGCGGGCCTGTGAACCAAAGGATCGTGGTTCGATTCCCAGTCAGGGCACATGCCTGGGTTGCGGGCCAGTTCCCAGCGGGGGATGCACGAGAGGCAACCATATATCAATATTTCTCTCCTTCTCTCCTTCCTTCCTCCTCTAAAGATAAATAAATAAATTAAAAAAAAAAGACAACATAATTAGAATTCAAAAAGGTTTAACTCTAAGAAAATGTTGCTTCTTATGAGTGACAAAGATATATGATTTTTTAAGCAGATTTTATGATTTTCTATTGTATTCAAAACACTCAATGGTTTCTCATGATTATTTCAGTTTAAGGTTCTTGTGTTACTCTGCATCACTGCTTAATATAAAATGTTCTTTATAGATACCATTAAATAATTTTCATTTAGGAAACTTTTTCACAACTGAACTGTAAAAATGTGTAATGGTAAACAGTAAAAATAAAAGCCAACTTTACATAGCACTTAGTATGTGCCAGAAACTGTTCTAAGTGGTTTACATATATTAACTTTTTAATCCTTATGACCCTAAAAAATATACTGTTCTTATCTTCATTTTGCAAATGAGAAAATTAGGGAACAGAAGTTACATAACTTGCTTAAACTAACAAAGCTAGTTATCAGGAGAGCTGGATTTTGAACTTAGTCTTTCTGTCTCCAGAGTTCATGACCTTTGTACCTGGTTCTACTAATTTAGTGATTCTTCCTTTTTAGGTTAAGGAAGAAATCCAGTTTCTCTGAAACGCAAAAGAATACTGCTTCTGGTTGGGAATCTTGGGGTGGGTGGAGTTACCTAATCTTGTTAACAATGGCTTAGGGCAAATTACAAACCCTTTACTACTTACATTTCTTAGATAGCAAAAGTCATATATTAAGAAAACAAAACAGGACCAGATCCTTCCCTCTTAAAAAAAATCTCATGGAAGTTAATTACTTTTGCATTATTGGAGAACTGGCAGTATTAAAAAAAAATTCTATATTACTAAAATGTCTAAACCCTTGACATTAGTTTTTTCCTTTCTTTGAGCTGTAGAATATTAAATAAATATGTAGTAGTTTTAAACTCTAAAATCTTAATGTTTCCAATATGAATTTAACAACTTTGAAATATTAAAAAAAGACTAAAACTGAAATTTCTGACTTATTTCCATTCTCATTTCCAACTATGGAAATTTGTGCAAAATTAAGTACATTAATCTCTTCAGGACTATCATGTTTAGAGTAATATATTTAAGTTGGTGTTTTTATGTTTCCTTTAGAAAGGGAAGAGCTTTCACAAACCAATTCTTTTTTAAATTGAAAAATAAAGACAGTCATTTAGAATATTATTCATCATATTAATATTTTTATGCTTTTATTGTTCTCAAATTTTAAAAAATTGTTGGCACCTTTAAGGAAGGAGATGATTTTATATTAGTTGAGGTGCAGCTTAATGCAAGAGTCTGGGACTCAGATATAGTAAAATGTTATTTTATAAGTATTTTACAAACAATTGAGAATTATAGATTCTGGTTAACAGAAAGAAACTATTTTTGGTAAGAAGTGACACTTGGTTAGGGATATTACTTATTTTAATTCTTATATATTAACTTCCCTTATTAATTCAGACATTAATTAAATACAGTTTTTTTAATAGTAGTTTTTGTCATGCTCCCTTGCCTTTGGTGGGAAAAGTATTTTATGGACCTGAAAAATTAAACTTTGCTGTAATGATTTACTTGTTGGTATTTAGAATGTACTTTGCTTTGATTTAAACATTTATTTAGTTTCAAAAGCAACTCTTTTTATATGTGGATTTGATAATCAGTTTATCTCCTAAAATTTCTGTAGTTTTCTTTCACCTGCAATTTAATAATGTGGCACTTACTGAATTTAGGAAAATTAGTAGTTCATTGGTAGTATCAGCACTGTTACTATGGGGATAAATTAAAATGACTAGCTCTTAGGTGGAATTGAACTTTATTCTTTAGTTTCCATAGTAGTTGAAAAAGATTTAGGTCAGATTCACCTGTTGTTCCTCCATTTTTTCAAAATAAGAGGCAGTTTTAATTTAGCATGATGGGTTAATTTTTTTTCTATTAGATTGATCATCATCTCACTATTTTTACCGACACATAATCCAAAATGTGTGTATGATTTTTTTCTTGGAATATTTCAGAATTTAGAGAATATTTTAGGATTAAAAAAATAATACATGTATCATATAAAAATACCCTAATAATCACTGAATTTTACAGATCTACCTTTCCTTTCACCAGGTTTTTGCTATAGATTAGGAAGCAGTGATTAGATAACACCAACGAATAAGTGTTCTTGATACTGAGGAGGAGAGCTTTTGCAAAGGGAATAGGTCATCTTGTATTGATGTGGCATTTAATAGCTAGGTGACTGAAAGTCTTAGCTTTTTCTCATTTCTGTTTGTCTCTTGTTAGTATATATTTTTTAGTTTTAGTACCTCACATTTTGTGAAATTATTTATTTGGATAACTCTGTTAAATTGTTGATTTTTACCCAGATGGTTTCCTTTTTGTTTGTTCTTTTTCAGAGTCTTACATTTAAAGAATTATAATTTAGAGAACAACCAGAAACTGTGAATGTTTTCTCATATGTAGTTTGAAATAAATATTTTCCTACTTTTCAACTGGTCAGTTTTTTATGTTCTGGTACAGTGGCTTTTAAACTTTTTTGATCACAACCCACTATAAGATGCATTTTCCTTGTTACCCAGTATTTATTTATACACATATGTACCTATTAATATTTAAAATTGAAAGAAGTTTCATGAAATAATTATTTTCCTACTAGGGATGCATTGTAATATTTTTCTATTCAATTTTGTTTTCTTGTATTTCATTCAAAACAAACTTTTGGTCTTCACTACACTGATATAACCAATTCATACATTGTGCCTGCAGTTTGAAAAATTCTAGTGACTGCTAGATTGTTTTCCAGTATTGTCTTTTTTTTTTTTTAAGATTTTATTTATTTATCTTTAGAGGGGAAGGGAAGGAGAGAGGGAGAGAAATATCAATGTATGGTTGCCTCCCATGCGTCCCCTGCTGGGACCTGGCCCACAACCTAGGCATGTGCCCTGACTGGGAATCGAACCACGAGCCTTTGGTTCGCAGGCCCGTGCTCAATCCACTGACCAGCCAGGTCCAGTATTGTCTTTTTGAATTGAAAATGTTTAGGTTTGCTAGTTTCTTCCTTTGAAATGTATCTTGATTTTGTTGAGCTTTTAACCTACATAATTGTGCAGAACAGTTGAGAGAGGGGAGACCCTATTGCTCTGATTATCATTGCTTTCATCTCTGTTCTTTACTGTGTCTAGTCACATCACTTTTAAAATTGCAGTAATAATTATGCGGTTGAAAATGCTGTCATATGCATAGCTTCTGTCATTAGAATTCTTTGCTAGTTTCCATCTAACAGTCAAAGTTTTGGTAGATTAAGTTGCTTTTCACAAACTTTGCTTCTGCTTTTGGCAACTAGTCAAAAAGTTACAAAGCTGCTTTATTCTACTTTCTTCTGGCCCCAATCCAGTCTGTGTAAGTCAGGAAGAGAAGTGAGGACTATGTTATGGTCAGGTGAAAGTAACAGATTAAAGAGTCATTTGGGTTTTTTACAGTGAACTGAATGCATTTATTAACTGATTTCCTGTAATGACAAAAGGGGGAAAGATGGTAGGGATATCAACAGTTCCTATATATGGTAGCCCTTAGAGTGAGGCAGGGTTGGTAGGCATATTCTACTGTTTTTACCACTACCTCTTAATACTTAATGAGCACTTACTATGTACCAGGCACTACTTAAAGCATTTCAATTATATTAACTCATATTTACTTGGAAGGCCCAGGAGAAGAATGAGAGTGAGAAAAGGGATAAAGAAGAAAACGTGCCTTCTTGTATCTTCTTAGTACTCAGCTTGTGAATTCTGGCTGTTGGTGACTGTAGCATGGCATGGCATACATTTTAGCTTGATCAGTGTTTTAAAATCATCAGTCCTGTCGGTAATGTTCCATACTGATGAATGTAGCTGTTGTTTAAGACTTAAGGCTTTGAAGGCTTATGGTCCAGGCTATGAAGGCTTCCTGGGCTTATGGTCCAGGTTGGTGGCTTACCTCAGGGGTGTCAAATTCATTTTCACTGGGGGCCACATCAGCCTTGCGGTTGCCTTCAAAGGGCCGAATGAAATTTCAACTCCTTAAATCAATAGTTAAGGAGTAGTTACATTTACACAGTCTTAAAATTATTTTGGCCTTTGGAAGGCAACCATGAGGGTGATGTGGTCCCTGGTGAAAATGAGTTTGACACCCCTGGACTAGGTGTATAACCTTGAAGAAGTTACTCTCTGTGCTTTAGTTTTCTTATCTGTAAAATGGTGATGATAATAAATACTACCTATCTTATAGGCTTATTGAGAGAATAACATCAGTTGATATAAGTCAGCTACTCAGAACAGTGCCTGCCCCATAAAAAACATTCCATAAATGTTAGCTATTAATAGCTCAAAACTCACAGTTGGATCTCCTGAAAGTATTTGTGACCATGATGAGTTTTGCATGTTTGCAACCAGGATGTGATCGACAGTCAATGTTGTAATGTCCAGAAAGTCAGAACTTTCTTTGAGGACTTATAGGGAAAGTTCTTGTGTAGAGTATTTGGAATAAATGCCAAGTGAAATAGAGTGTCAGGGCTATAGGCCCAACTGGTTTAATCTCTCATAGGACTTTCTTGTTATTTGGAACTTACCCTTAATAATTTTAATATTTTGTCCTTTGAAAAACTAAGAGGAACTAGTTAATGAATTGATTTTTAAGTATATTTTATTGATTATGCTATTACAGTTGTCCCATTTTTTTTCTCCCCTTTATCCCCCTCCACCCTGCACCCTCCCTTAGTTTATGTCCATGGGTTGTACATAAAGGTTCTTTGGCTTCTCCATTTCCTATATTATTCTTAACCTCCCCCTGTCTATTTTGTACCTACCATTTACACTTCTTATTCCCTGTACCTTTTCCCCTATTCTCCCCCTTCCTTCTCCCTGCTGATACCCGTCCATATGACTTCTATTTCTGTGATTCTGTTCTTGTTCTAGTTGTTTGCTTAGTTTGTTTTTGTTTTTTAGGTTCAATTGTTGATAGTTGTGAGTCTGTTGTCATTTTACTGTTCATAGTTTTGATTTGATCTTTTTTGTAGATAAGTCCCTTTAATATTTCATATAATAAGGGCTTGGTGATGATGAACTCCTTGAACTTGACCTTATCTGGGAAGCACTTTATCTGCCCTTCCTCTCTAAATGATAGCTTTGCTGGATAGAGTCATCCTGGATGTAGGTCCTTGCTTTTAATGACTTTGAATACTTCTTTCCAGCCCCTTCTTGCCTGCAAGATTTCTTTTGAGAAATCAACTCATAGTCTTATGGGAATTCCTTTGTGGGTAACTGTCTCCTTTTCTCTTGCTGCCTTTAAGATAATCTCCCCTTATCTTTAATCTTGGGTAATGTAATTATGATGTGTCTTGGTGTGTGCTTCCTTGGGTCCAACTTCTTTGGGACTCTGAGCTTCCTGGACTTGCGTGTCTATTTCCTTTGCCAAATTGAGGAAGTTTTCTTTCATTATTTATTCAAATAAGTTTTCCATTTCTTGCTCTTCCTCGTCTCCTTCTGGTACCCCTATGATTCAGATGTTGGAAGGTTTAAAGTTATCCCAGAGGTTCCTAAGCCTGTCTTCATTTTTTTTTTAATTCTTGTTTCTTCATTCCATTCTGGTTAAATGTTTATTTCTTCCTTTTGTTTCAAATTGTTGATTTGAGTCCTCGTTTCCTTCCCTTTACTGTTGTTCCCTATTTTGCTTTATTTCACTTTGAATAGCCTTTACTTCTTCCTTTATTTTTGCGGCCATACTCAATCATTTCTGTGAGCATCCTGATTACCAGTGTTTTGAACTCTGTATCTGATAGGTTGTCTAGCTCCTCCTCTCTTAGTTCTTTTTCTGGAGTTCTTATCTGTTCTTTCATTTGGCCATATATCTTTGTCTCAGCACACCTGTTACTTTGTAAGGGGTGGAGCCTTAGCTATTCATCAGGGCAGGGCAACCCACTTAGCTGTATGTGGTGGAAGGATCAGAGAGGGAACAATGCTGCTTGCTTGGCTCTTGCCCTGCTTTCAGGCACTGCCCCCACTTCCCTCAAGCAGAACGCGCCCTTTTAGATGTTGCCCTGTGCTGATTCCTAGGTGGGTGGTCTTCTGTATATATTGTAGGATCTCATGGTTCCTTCCAGTGGACTCCTCTGTAAGACTAGAAGTTTCTCCTGCCACCACAACCTCCACAGATTTTTACAGCCAGAGATTTTGAGAGTTTAGTTTCCTGTGCTGGAACCCTGGGTTGTGGGGTCTGTCTCGCTCCCCAGTTGATTCTCCTTGCTTATCCACACACGAATGTGAGACTGCCGGTCCACCAGCCACCACCCTGCCGTGCATCCTCTCCAGCCTGCTGCCCGTTTCCACCCCTCCTACCAGTCTGGATGAATGTTTCTTCTGTCATTCCTTGGTTGAGGGACTTTTCATATGGTTCAATTTTCTGGCAGTTTTGGTTGTTTTTTGTTTTTAAATTGGTTGTTATCCTTCTTTTGGTTGTGTGAGGAAGTGAAGCTTTATCTACCTCCTCCTCCACCTTGGCCGGAAGCTGGGAAATTAGTGAATTGATTTTTATTCAAGACCAGATTTCTTTCCTGAGTCTGTCTTATGTCTAAGGTATTTATTTATTTATTTATTTATTTATTTATTTATTTATTTATTTATAAAATTTTATTTATTTACTTTTAGAGAGAGGGGAAGGGAAGGAGGAAGAGAGGGAGAAAAACATCAATGTGTGAGAGATACATCCATCAGTTGCCTCTTACACACCCCCAACTCAAGACCTGGCCATAACCCAAGCATGTGTCCTGACTGGGAATCGAACCAGTGACTTTTCAGTTTGCAGGCTGGCACTCAATCCACTGAACCACCCAACCAGGGCTATTTTGTTTTTCTTTAACAAATAGTTATGTCATATATACTGTGTATCAGTCACTATTCTAAAGTTTATAGATATTAACTCATTTAAATCTTATGACAAGGTTATGAAAAAGATAGTTATTATTCACATTTTACACATGAAACACCTGAAACCCATAAAAATAAAATAACTTGTCTAAGTTCTCAACTACTCATTTGAACCTAAGTAGTGTGGCTCCAGAGTTAATGCTCCAAGCTTGCCAAACTTACCTCTTACAGACATGAATTAGTTAAAATACTAGGTAGGCCAAAAAGCTCATGTGTGTGTTTTTTTTTTTAAGACACATTTTTCATTTTCAACAATACCTTTATTGATTTGGATATTTTGAGTACGTCAGCTGTTTCTGGCATGGTATAACATTGACTGTTCCAGTTAATATCTCTGTTTGATCGCTGTCAACTTCAACTGTTCTACCCAAACCTAGAGCATCATCCAGTGAGAAATCTTTAGCATGAAACTTCACAAACCTTCACAAAACTTTTGACATATTTGATCAGTCATAGCACCTTCTCCATATACTGCACAAACCTTTTTTGTGTGTTTTAGTTACCTTTCTTGAAATAATAAAGCATAATATGCTGAAAAATGTGTATTTTCTTCCATCTTCAATATTAAAATGGTTACACAAAAATTCACCAATTTTGATTTTTTTTTCCAAATGCATGCTGATACGATGGTTGTCAAAATACAGTCTAACAAAATTGTTTCAAATGAAGTTAAAGACAACTAAGTGCCACTAGAGCCATCTTATGGAAAAAAACAAACGAACTTTTTGGCCAACCCAATAACAAATGTTAAAAAAAGTGTTAAATAAAAAATAAGTGTTAAAATTCACTTCACTGTTCTTTACTTTCTGTGCTGAAATGACAGCACCGAAATTATGGCTGATGGATTTTTGAAGGAGTAAATAAGTTTGGAGAAATAAAACAAAAGAATTGAACCTAAATTTTATAGTTCTTCTGACAGCTTAAGACACATTTCAGACCTGGCTTGGATGGCTCAGTGGATTGAGTGCCCGCCTGTGAACCAAAGAGTTTCTGGTTCGGGTCTCAGTCAGGGCACATGCCTGGGTTGCGGGCCAGGCCCCCAGTTGCGGATGGGCGAGGGGCAACCACATGTTGATGTTTCTCTCCTCTTTCTTCCTCTCTCTAAAAATAAATCAATAAAAGCTTTAAAAACAAACAAAAAGACACATTTCAAAAGACTTTCCTTCTGTTAATGTAGTATATAGTAAATTTTATCCAGGTTACCGGAGAGCTAATTGATATACTACAAATATATAGAATTATATCACTGAAGCAACATATTTCTAGGATATTCATATTGAAGTGTACCAAGTGTCAGGCCATAGCACCCACAGAAAATGTTATGATTCTTGTAGAAATGTTAACTTCACAGATTAAAGGAGAATGAAGATAAATTTTTGGAGGTCATGAATTCTGTGGAGTCTAGATCTCCACACATTAGAGAAATTCTTATGCTTTGTGAATGACAAGTTACTAAAAAACTAAACAGAGGTCCATCTAAGGAGGATTGGAAGGAATGTTAGTAGAGCTGTTGGATCATTTTTCAGGTCACTTTGACACATCTAATGCAGATTAACTCATTCTTTCTCAGTTCCTTTTACTGTGGTTTTGGAATTTTTCCTGTGGAACACATTTTCCTATTTAATGAAAGTTTATGTGGAAAAGTTTGCATTAATTTTTATTAAAAATTGTTTATAGACAATTTGAAGGGATGATTTTCCAAGAAGTAATATTAGAAATGGTAAAAACAATTCTATTTAGAGAATCTATTTCTAATAAAATATTTTTCCTATTAAGAATTTGGTACACCCTAAGTGTATTTTTAAATATTCTTTCTCAGTAAGTTCTGATAGCGTTCTGTTAAGTGTAAAGTTACTATAAATATTCCCACAGCTGACAATACCATGATATGTTATCAGTCATACCTCCCAAATAAAGAAGCTGGAAGAATTCATCAACTTGACCACAGTCAGTTGGCTGGGCTGTTTATTTATGGAAGGAGTTGACCAGCATGGTGATGGCTTTTGCCTGTCTGCAGAAAGTCCAGCAGGGAAGATGTAGTTGGTTACATTTTTGTGGCCACAGAAATGTGATTTGTGCTGATGTCTGAATTATGAGAGCTAAAAGGTTCTCTTAAAGTCACTCTAAAAAAGAGCCTTAAGGGAGCTCAGCTGAATATAGGTCTGCTGGGTGTTTGTGTCTACCTTAGCAGGCTCTTGAGTACAAAGGACTTTTAAGTAAACATGTTAGTAGGTTTGTTAGATGTTTTTTAAAAGGTAGTAAATCAAAAACAGTTGCCGTCAGCTGATAAGATTTTAATGAATTTCTGAAAGATAAGAAACAGTGAGATTAGATCAATGGAGAAAGTAGAAATCACAGCGGAAAGTAGAAGTTTCAGAAATGTACTAGACTCTAAGTAAACAAATATGAAGAATGGAAGGGTGCCTGGAGCATTCATCAGTTTCCTGGCCCTTGCTCTCAATTTTGATCTTCTGGTGTTTGTCACCTGGATAAAGTCCAGAGAAATGCTTTCCAAACACATTGAATAATCTGCCTGGAGAGGGCATATATTTCCTTATAGTCTATTCTCCACATAGTATTTAGTATATATAAATGAAATCATTTCATTCTCTTGCTTTTTAAAGGGCCCATTGCTTCCTAAACTTTGTATTATATTTCACAGAGTTGGTGACCTGGCCCTTTGCCTGCTCTCAGGCCTCATTTTCTACCCCTCATTCACTTGCTAACTTTGGCCTTTTTGCTGTTTCTCAAACATGCCTAGATGTTACCCTTTCAGTTTCTTCACACTTGTTACTTCCTCTGAAAGCCTTCCTTCACATCTTCTTATAGCTCTTCCTTTCCATTATTCAGATCTCTGATGAAATGTTACCACCTCAGAAATACCACCTTATCTAAAATAGCTTCCCTGTAGTCACTCTCTGTTCTTTACTTTGTTTTATTTTTTATGGCTCTTGTTACTTGTGAAATATTACCTTATATATTTGTTTATCTTCCTATTATAAGTTTCCTTGAGGCTGGGGACTTCGTTTGTCACTAAATTCCCAGTACCTAAACTTGCGTCTGACATATAGTAGAAACTAAGTAAATAGACACTAAGTAAATATTTTACAAACAAATGAATTAATTTTGAGGTTAGAGAAAAAAGCAAGAGTACACTTGAAGCGACAACTATAGACTGCTATTACAAAGGCAGAAGAAGCAAAAAGCAAAGTGAGTTTCCAGCTCCATTATTTCTTTCTAGGATATAAAACTCTGATAGCTACTCTCTGAAGTCAAAGTCCTGGCATAAGAGACCAGATATATCCCTAATAATTTATATGAAGTTCAGAAGAGATAAGGACTCATATCCAGATAGCAAGTTACCTGCAGATTCTGCCTAACTGCATATTTTGCTCACCCTTCTTTAATTGGCACTAGAAGTGGATGTGTGTAATTAGAACCTGCATTTAACAGGTGAACAGAGATTCTCATCCACTCGGAGGAAAAACTGCTTAATTGAAACTTCCAACTATAAAAATTAACTAATAACCTAGATTAATTAGTCATTTGAGAAAAATTAATAGTATAAGAGGTATCACATTCAACTAACACTAAAGAAAATAATGAATAGTATAAACTGAAGGAGATTTTAAAGAACATTATTAGTAATATCAGAGGAAATAAGAAATGTAAGTATTGATATTTTAAGAATAAAAAATAGACTAGCAAATTAATAAGTATAAATGTTGAGTTGAAAGTTTCTCAAGTCAAATGCAGAAGATGTCAACAATGGTGGCAGAGTAAGAACCTCTGAAATTTTCTTCTAAGAGCAATGAGAACACTGGCAAAAATAGAATCAACTTTTTCACAACTGAAAATTAACCACAGGCTTGCAGCAGTCTAGAACATTTACTCAAGAAAAATGGCTTAATCTCAGCAAAAACAGCATCCTTTGTAGAGTTTTAACTTGCTTTGTTTCCGTTCCCCTTTCTCCAGCTCTTCAGTAGCCTTGAAAACCAGCTGCCCCCAATCGTGGTGAAAACTAGCAGCCTGGAAGCCTCTGGAAGGGGCAGAATAAGATTGGAGCTCCTTCAAAGCCCCATTCCCAGAGAATTGTCATTACTTGACCTGACGGGAGGTTCCTTGAAAGACCTCGTTCACAAGACTGATCTGACTTGGAGCTCATCTGTACAAATAGCCTTTTCCCTGGCAGGGTATTAACGGAAAACAATTAGAGATAGTTGTTGAACATACTGGCTGCCTATGGTGGTGAATAACAGTTGGGACAAACAAGAAGCTAACCAAAAAGCTTAAAAAGAAAAGCTGAGGAATGAGATGTGCATAAGGGGACTGACTGGTGAAGCTCTGATTTATTTCTGGGAATCTAGAATGCTGTGCACATGTGTATGGCTGTGTGCATGTTTAGGAAAGACCAGAGAAGGCCTTAAGCTCTCAGTTCTGGTTTGTCATGATGCTCTGTGCAAACAGGTAGTGAAGGCTAAGACAGAGTTGTAAACTGACTGGCTGAGTGTTAAACATGTGCCCTAATATGCATACAGAGCCCATCAGTATAGAATAGAAGATTTTGGTTCCAGGCATCTTAAGGAAATCTCAGTGTAATCATTAGCTGACCATTAAACTAATAGAAACCTCAGTGGCCACATATGACAGAGAATCCAGACTCTACAGAGTTAGTTCTCTATTTCCTTTTCTGATTTTATTTTTCTTATCATTGCTTGAATAGTAACTTACTTGTTATCTGTCTCTTCCTTCCATTTAGAATACAAATGCAACGAGAGCAGGGATTTTGTCTTTTTTTGCACAGCACTTTATCTCCAGTGCTTAGAACAGCACTTAGTACATAAGGTTTTTTTTTTTTAGGATAAAGAGATTCTATTTTATTTTATTTATTCTTTATTTATTTTATTTTTAGAGGGGAGGAGAGGGAGAGAAACATGGGTCAGTTGCCTCTTCCACACCCACAACTAGGTACCTGGCCCATAGCCTAGGCATGTGCCCTGACCATGAATTGAATGGGTGACCTTTTGCTTTGGGGATGATGCTCAACCCCCTGAGCCAGTAAGGGCTCATAAAATATTTCTTGAAATAATCAGTAAATGAATGACACTGATATCAATTCTCTATCCACTTTCTGTTTTCTAAAAATTTGTTGAGTCTTTTAACTCTTGAAAACACTATTTTTATTTTCTTTGTTGTCATGTATTTTATCCGTTTCATTCTTTCACTATTATTTTTATGGGGTAGATTTCTGGAGAGAGAGAATGTAAATGGGTGTGATTTGTCAGCTCTCTTGAACCAGAATATTCTAATTACTGATTTTGATCAATGGGAAGTTCATTGAGAGTAAACTGATTTGGATGACGTTTGGGAGGTTATGTGGTAGAATTTGGCATTTTAAAGAGGAGAATGAAATAACCACACACATACATATGTTTAAAACCCTATATAAATAACTTGATAATCTGGATAAAATAGCTATTTTATTTAATTTTTAAATTTGTAATAATGTTTTATTTTTTTAACAATTTTATTTATTTATTTTTAGAGAGAGGGCAAGAGAAGGAAAAAGGGAGGGAGAGAAACATCAGTGTGTGGTTGCCACACGTTTAAAGAATTACTTAGGCCCAGTCACGAGAGAGGGATAAATTATTTTCTAAATTTTATTTGGGCATGTGTGGACAATCTTTATATTTGCTGTGAGATTTAAAACATGCTTTGATTGGTCTAACTTGGTGGATTATATTTCTGTGGGCACATGTGGTCATACTAAATGTGATCTATAATTACAGTGACTTGTTTTATCTCCCTTTTATAATGATTATTTTCTCATGTATAAAGTGGCTATTTTAGAAAAATGTTAACCAAATTTAATCCCAGAAGAAAGAAATTCAATAGACCAATATCAATGAAAAGAATAAAGTTGTCTAAGGACTCTCCACAAAAACCATTAGACTCAGATATTTTCATAGGTATGTTATTTTAGAGAGCCAAGTAATAGATAATTAGGTCTGCTCTAGAGCAGTGATTTTTCAACTTTTTTCATTTCATGGCACAAACTAATGACTGAAATTCCCTGGCACAACAAAAAAAATACATTTTCTGCTTATATGACAAAAAATCCCACAACCAGATATAATTTTGATTCATTCACACCAGATGGTTATTGTTGTGTTGGCTGTTGTCATTTTTTTTATTTGACAATCTAAGGGGAAAGAGATCAGTGCCCCCAACTAGTCAGGTATTGCATGTTTTAAAAATTCTTGTGGCATACTGGTTGAAAATCACTGCTGTACAGCATGGATAAAGAAGAAAAATTTACAGTTCTTTAAAGGAAGTTAATTGAATATTGATTCCAGAACTTCATGGACAACACAAAATGGGAAAATTTTTACAAATATTAATGTAGGTATCTTAAATCAGTATGGGAAAGTAGAATTCGACAGTACGTTAAAATAATGTACAACCCTAGGGTTTCATCTCTGAAATAAATGCTTATGTGGTTCGATGTTTAAAAATCTATACACATGCTTTATTAATAGGCTTTGGGCTAGGTGCCTATTGGGAGGGGTGTGAGAGCAAACCATTGTCATTTCTCTACCTCTCTTTTTTCTTCCTTCCATTCCCTTTAAAAATAAATAAACAAAACATTTAAAAAAAATAGATGAGAGAAAAACCACATGATCATCTTTTCAGTGCCAAGAAAGCATTTAACCTAATATCAATTCCTGATAAGCATTCTACATATAATTAAAATTGATGAGCTTTTATTTTACACGATTAAGAAAAAACTTCCTTCAAACCAAAACTACTCTCATGTTTAGTGGTATGATAGAAGTATTCTCATTAGTGTGAGGAACAAGAAAAGGATGCCCAACATTAGCACTGTTACTTAAATTATCATGAAGGTGTAAGCTAATATCCTTAGGCAAGATGAAAGAATAAATTTGGCTTAATATTTGGGAAAGAGGAGATACGTTTCATTTTTTAAATGATTTTTTAAAGATTTTTATTTATTTATTTTTAGAGAAAGGAGGGCGAAATAGAGGGAGAGAAATATCAGTGCGTGATTGCCTCTCACATGGCCCCCACTGGGGGACCATACCGGCCCCCAACCCAAGCATGTGCCCTCACTGGGAATTGAACCGGCAACCCTTTGGTTCGTAGCCCATACCCAATCCACTGAGCTACTCCAGCCAGGGCAAAGATTGTCATTTTATTTCCTAAAAATTATAACTCATATTTGACAAAATACGCCATAAACAAAGAGAAGGTGAGAAAATGTGTAATATAAGTGAAAAGGCTAATTTCCGTGATTTACAATGAGCTGATACCAAATATTAAGCTTCCCAGTTTCTACATGGATCAGCGACCTTAGAAACTGGGAAGAAGATAATGACTAGGCAGTTTACTAGAAATAAGTCAAAACAGCTAAAAACATTTGTTTTTCTTTATATATTTTTAAAATATATTTTATTGATGATGTCATTACAGTTGTCCCATTTCCTCCCTTCATTCCCCTTCACACCCTCTCCCACCCACATTCCCCCTCCCTTTAGTTCATGTCCATGTGTCATAAGTTCTTTAGCTTCTACATTTCCCATACTACTCTTGCCCTCTCCCTGTCTATTTTCTCCCCACCATCTATGCTACTTATTCTCTGTACCTTCTCCCCACCCTCTCCTCCCACTCCCCTGTTGCTAACCTTCCATGTGACCTCCCATTTCTGTGGCTCTGCTCCTGTTTTAGGTGACGACTTATTCTGCTTTTGTTTTAGGTGTGGATGTTAATAGCTGTGAGTTTGCTGTCCTTTTACTATCCATACTTTTAATCTTCTTTTTCTTAGATAAGTCCCTTTAACATTTCATATAATAAGGGCTTGGTGATGATGAACTCCTTGAACTTGACCTTATCTGGGAAGCACTTTATCTGCCCATCCATTCTAAATGAAAGCTTTGCTGGATAGAGCAGTCTGGATGTAGGTCCTTGCCTTTCATGACTTGGAATACTTCTTTCCAGCCCCTTCTTGCCTGTAAGGTCTCTTTTGAGAAATCAGCTGACAGTCTGATGGGAACTCCTTTGTAGGTAACCGTCCCTTATCTCTTGCTGCTTCTAGAATTCTCTCCTTCATTTTAATCTTGGCTAATGTAACTATGATGTGCCTTGGTGTGTTCCTCCTTGGATCCAACTTCTTTGGGACTCTCTGAGCTTCCTGGACCTCCTGGAAGTCGATTTCCTTTGCCAGATTGGGGAAGTTCTCCTTTACTATTTGTTCAAATAAGTTTTCCACTTGTTTCTCTTCCTCTTCCCCTTCTGGTACTCCTATAATTCGGATGTTGGAACGTTTAAAGATGTCCTGGAGGTTCCTAAGCTTTTCCTCATTTTTTTGAATTGTTTCTTCCTTCTTTTCTGTTTGGTTGTTTGTTTCTTCCTTCTGGTCCACTCCATTGATTTCAGTCCCAGTTTTCTTCCCATCACTGTTGGTTCCCTGTGCATTTTCCTTCATTTCACTTATCAACGCCTTCATTTGTTCATCTAATTGGTGACCCAAATCAACCAATTCTGTGAGCATCTGATCACCAGTGTTTTGAACTGTGCATCTTATAGGTTGGCTATCTCTTGGTCACTTAAAAGTATTGGCTCTGGGGCTTTGAGCTGTTTTGTTTCAGTCATGTTTCTGTTTTTGGTCAGGTGTCACCTTTTACATAAGAATGGTGGAGCCTTAGGTGTTTACCAGGGCGGGGCAACCCAGTTGCTGGGTTGTGAACGCTGTCTGTGGGGACGGGGTTGGAGAGGGAACAATGGTGCCTGTTCCTCTCTGTCTTGGATTTGCGTCCCCTCTGCTGCCTCCCACAAGCAAACTGGGCCCTGCTAGTGCTGGTTCCCAGGTGGGCGGGCCTGTGCACTCTCCAGGACCCTGTGGGTCTCCCCAACAACCTCTCCTGTGAGGCTGGGAGTCTCTCCTGGCACCTTTACAATCAGTGTTTTTAGGCTTCATTTCCAGTCGCTGGGGCCCTGGGCTGTGCGGTCCGTCTCACTGCCCATTCTTGCCTAGTTTATCTGCACGTGAATGTGTGTCCACCGTCGGCCAACCGCCCTGTGTGCCTTACGTGCTCAGCTCGTCTCCTCCTCCAGCTTGGAGTCTGCAAGCTCCAAGCCACCTACGCTCCCCGGGGCTCCTGGGTCTGCCAGCCACTGCCTTTTCCTGCCATGTTCCCTCTCTGCTGACTGCCGACTCCGCCCCTCTTACCGGTCTGGTTGCATGGTTGTCGGACTTCTGTAGTTCAATTTTCTGTGTTCTGGTTTTGTCATTGTTTGTAAATATTTGTTGTCCTTAATCTTGACTGTGAGAGGAGATACAGTGTTGCCACCTACGCCTCCATCTTGGCTGGAAGTCTTGTTTTTATTTATAATTAATGATATAAACCATGCAATCTGGGATGATGTTTTCCTTATTGCATTAGGCAGAAATTTTAAAAGGTTGATGCTATTTGGTACTGGTTGAAAAGCACAAGGAAGTGTGCACTAGTTATTGCAGTCTTTTCTGTAGGTTGTCAGGGTTTACCAGAGGGGTAGAATTACCTAGGAGAAAAAATGTACACGTGTGTGTGTTTGTGTATATTTATATGACACTGAAGGGCTTATGCCTGTGGGTGAAAAAGGCAATTTTCAGGTACCCCCTAAAGGTATAGTATAAATGGGGCATTCAGTCAGCATCATCAAGTCCTGCAGAAAATGCAAATAAGATGTGGACTGAGGACAGACCATTAGTGAAAAATCATTTATGACTTCCATAGAAAAATGTCAAGGTTTTTAATTTTGATGAAGTCAAATTTATCTTTTTTTTTCCTTTTTTATGGATTTGCTGTTGTCTTAAACTAAGAAATCCACTGAATTGTGAATGCCTTATGGAAATGATCCTGATTTATTCTTCCACTCTCAGTGTCTAGCAAGATGCTTAGGAATGCAAAGGGGACTATCCTTTCTTGAGGTACCTATACTATGTGTCAGGCACTATGCATGGTATTAGGCTCTTCCTAAGAATTCATTGATTGAATTTGAAACTGAAACTGACTTGCACAAGGTTTTATAGCCGGTAGGTAATAGAGTGGAACCCTTTTGATCCCGAATCCCATCTCTTTCCCTTGTCGTCATTTACCTCATTAAATAGTAAGCTCCTGTAGTGCTTTTGGAATGATTGACTTTATAAGAATGTGATCACAATTTTCTTTGGAACACGTCTCATAAAGCTAGGTTCCTTAACAAGTTTTTGTACCCTTTTGGTCTTGTATTATATGCCTGTGAGCTCTTTAACTATTTTTTAAAGAAAACAGTAACAACTATAATGATTCTCCAGTCAGTGGTGTGGGCTTTTTTATCCTCACCTGAGGACATGTTTATTGATTTTTAGAGAGAGGAGAGAAGGGGTGGAAGAGAGAGGGAGAGAAACATCGATTGGTTGATTTTCACATGCGCCAACCCCCGCCACTACTAAGGATGGAACCCACAGCCCAGGCATATGCCTTGACAGGAATCGAACCTGCAATCCTTAGGTTTATGGAATGACAGTCCAACCAAGTGAGCCACACCAGTCAGGGCTGATGTGGGCTTTTATGTGAATTTCCTCTTTTAAAACTGTAGAAATTTCTTTGGGATTCATTCCCCCACACACACCTTTTTTTTTTCTTTTGGTCAGATACATGTTTTCATGGTATCATGGGATTTGCAAAGTGTTTTGCTATAGAAAAATTCTTCTGGCTTGATAAATGTATATTTGCTTTGCAGAGAGATCCTTTACTTGATTCATTGCTTGTCTCAAGTTCTTTCTTTTGTTCTTTCATTTTTTTCTCCCTTCCATCCTTTTTCTGTTTTTTTTTTTTTTTGTCTTTAGATAAATGTCAGCTATTTTAGGTATCATTGCTTCTGAATTGTATAGTGTGTAGATCTACCTTTAGGGGATTAGCATATGGGTAGAATTCTTCTACCACTACCATTTTGGTAGGGAGAGTGTCTGTTTGAAGGTGGTAGCATTTAAAATAAAAATAATAATTTATACAGTTTGACCTTAAGTCATCTAACTAATGGGAAACTCTTCTGTTATAATATCAAGTAATATAGCTAACATTTCAAATCTCTGTACTCAAACTGTTGATCCAACTATGTTTATAATTTTATTAGCCAACATTTCAAATCTTTTCTCATAAATAAAGTGTTTATTGAGCCAACTATGTTTATAATTTTGCTTGCTTATATTAGTCATAGAATTTTATTCAACTTCATTTGATTAATTCTCAAAAAAAATCTGAGGAGATCCTATTATAATTTTTTAGGTATAATTTACATACAGCAAATTCATCCTTTTAAGTGTACAATTCTGAGTTTTACAAATGCATACAATCATGTAAACTATCAATACAATCAAGATACAGAACATGTCCATCACCCCAATAAAGTTCCCTGCTCTTTTTTTATTTTGCAGATTTTATTTACTTATTTTTAGAGCGGGGAAGGGAGGGAGGGAGGGAAACATCAGTGTGTGGTTGCCTCTCACGTGCCCCCTACTGGGGACCTGGCCCACAGTTTAGGCATATGCCCTGACTGGGAACCAGGGAGCCTTTGTTTCGCAGGCCAGAGCATTCAATCCCCTGAGCCACACCAGGCAGGGCTCCTCATCCCTTTTTGTAGCCAGTCCCTTCCCCAATCTCCAGCACCTGGCAACCACTGATGTGTTTTTTGTTCTTATATAAAGAATGTCATATAAATGGAATTTTATAATATGTAGGCTTTTGAGCCTCGATTTTTCTCTTTTGTCCTCCCCGCACCCCCCTCCCCCCAAAGAAGAAATACAGTAAAAAGAGCCTGGCTTTTTCCATTTAACATAGTGCATTTGAGACTCATCCAGGTTGTTCCATGAATTGCTATGTAGTATTCCATTCTATTAGATGGACAGCAGTTTATCCATTCACCAGTTTGAGGGACATTTGAGTGTATCTATGAAAAAAGTCACTATACACATTCATGTACAGGTTTTTGGGTGAGCATAAGTTTACCTTTCATTTGGTTGATACTTCAGAGTGGGATTGCTGGGTCATTATAAGTATGTTTAGCTTTTTTTTTTTAAGATTTTTATTTATTTATTTTTAGAGATAGGGGAAAGAGAGGGCAACATCAATGTATGGTTGCCTCTCATGTGGCCCCCACTGGAGACCTGGCCTGCAACCCAGGCTTGTGCCCTGACTGGGAATCAAACCAGCGATTCCCTGGTTCCCAGCCTGCGCTCAGTCCACAGAGCCACACCAGCCAGGGCAGTATGTTTAGCTTTATAAGAAACTGCCAGACTTTTCCATAATAAGCGTACTATACCTTTTTGTCTTTGTACCAGCAATGTATGATGGTTCTAGTTGCTTTGCATCTTTTGTCAACTTGGTATGGCCAGTTTTCTTTTGTTTATTTTAACCATTCTAGTAAGCATGTAATGACATGTCATTTTTTTAAAGGTAAACTTTTTATTATGGAAAATTATTTTGGAATAATTTTAAGTAGGGGATAATGGAAAATTATTTTGGAATAATTTTAAGTAGGGGATAATAAAATAATATTCTGGAATAGATTTCCAGCAGTGCTTCAGAGATAGTAGAGAGAGTTTCCATATACCTGTTACCTAGTTTTCTCACTTATTTTTTCCCTCACTTATTAATGTCTTACATAACTATGATACATTTGTCAAAACTAAGAAACCAACACTGGCACATTACTATTAGCTAAATCCAGGCTTCCCAAACTCAGATTTCACTATGTTTTCCACTAGTGTCCTTTTTCTATTCTAGGATCCAATCCAGGATACCACATTACATTTAGATTAACTTTCTTTTAATTTTTATTTCTGGTTCTAACATGTTATAACCAAATTATAAGAAACCACTACTAGTCTTGGTTCTGTTTATTGCAAGAATATATTTTTTAGTTCGTATCTATTCCAAAATGCTATATATATTATATACTCTCCTTTGGTGAATGAGTTTAATTTGCATATAGTCCTTTTTAAGTTTCAGAGGAGATTCGAAAGTTTGAGACTGCTGGCCTCTGTAGATTCGATCCCTTCCTTTTAGACCAACCAGAAAACAATAGAACCTCTGGGAAAATTGTTTCAGTTAAGAGACTTTATTAAGAAAAAAGAGTAAGTTTTAAAAATTTACTCTTCTCATTTACTTTATTGTTTGAAGTTATTGTTAACAGCTTGTATTGGTTAAATTAGCCAAGCCTTTATATTTTTATTCTTTTTAATCTATACTTTTTAGTGTTAAATGGTATTTTCAACACTGACATTAATTTTTGACAAACAGCATCCAAATACACTAAGTAATTATGATTTCTTTCAAAATGTGTCTTTAATACCTGACATATTCTACCTTGTATTCTATTCTATGTTCTGGTTTGAGATATTTTGTGGCTATTTAGTGTTTAGAAAGGATTTTAGGGCTCTGTTTAAGCCATACACAACAAAGAAGGCCCCAAAGAAAGAAACAGACAAAAGTAATTTGCCGAGTTAGAAAAGTCACATTTTTCTGATAACAAAAATTCCTGATTGTCTGTTATTGTTCTATGACCCGTTTAAAATGTCTTGATACAGTGTTTAGCACAGTGTTACAAAATTAAAAATGAAATATTTAGTAAATGCTTTTATGGAGAAGCATAATACTTGATATAAAAAATGACTTTGTGAGAGAAATATAAAACAGGAACTTGAGTCAAAATAGAAAAAAATAGGAGCTTCAATTTTGAAGCATAGTTTGCCTCCTATTCTTAGTTAAGATCAACTGGAAGGGAGGACTTGTATATCTTTCAGATTTAACTCGAGCAGTAATTTTTTTTTTCTAAGCAAAACACATCAAACAGTATAGTGATTGTATCCTGATTTTTAAATGCTGTCTGATAAAAATAGTATTACGTGCGCTCCTCAGCTTATGATGCAGTTCCATCCTAATGAACCCCTTATAAGTTAAAAATATCATAAGTCAAAAATGCATTTAATATACCTAACCTACCAAAAATCATTGTTAAGTCTCACTTGCCTTAAACGTGCTGAGAACACAAATGCTGGCAACACACTGTACAGTAGAGTGTTGGTTCTTTCCACTTGTGGTCATGTGCCTGACTGGAGCTCCTGCAGCATCATGGGGCTTTTGTACCACATATCACCAGCTGGAAGAAGATCAAAATTCAAAATTCGAAATACAGTTTCTATTGAACGTGTATTGCTTTTGCACCATCACACAGTTGAAAAGTTATAAATCAAACCATCATTAAGTCAGGGACTGTCAGTACTTGAGTTTGTTCTCAAGGCATTAGATCAGTAAGGCTTCTCAAGATCCACGAAACACCCGGGACTGCCAGTGTTATTACTAGGTTAGCTGGGAATTTCTTCCACTATAAATTTAGGTCTTGGCCCAGAATGAAAGCAAGAGAATGCTAACTTTGTAATTATGTGACAGCCCTATTAGACAAATGTCCAATTACTTGGAAGGTTTTTTGGTGTTTTATGTTCACCCTATTCTTAATGTTTGGAGGCATTTTTGCAGCTGTGTGTTTAATGATGTTCTATTTTGTTTTCGTACGTTTCTTCATTTCCCACCTTTGTCTTCAGCTTGTGTATTTAGTTCAGTGGCCAAATGGCCAAATTGCCAACAAACTCAAGCAGAGTGGTAATAGCAAAAATGAATGAAAAACAAAATAAACTTCTTTGCTGTTTGTATTAATTTCCTGTGAGTGCCATAATAAATTATCACGAATTTGGAGGCTTGAAACAGAAATTTATTCTCTCACAGTTCTGGAGGCCAGAAGTCTGAAAGTGAGGCATTGGTAAGGCTGCATGCACTTCCTCCATGGGCTTTATGGGGAAAATCTGTTCCTTGCCTCTTCTAGCTTCTGGTGGCTGCTGGCCATCTTTGGCCATATCACTCCAATCTCTGCCTCCATCTTTATATGGCCTTCTCAGTGTGTGTAAGTTAATTTTTCCTCTGCCTTTCTCTTATAAGGACATGGAGATGGCATTCATGGCCTACCTAGGTAATCGAGGATAATCTCATCTTAAAGTCCTTAATTTAATTACATCTGCCAAGACTCTTCCAGATAAAGTTAATATTCACTGGTTCTAGGAATTAGGATGTGGATCCTCTGCCCCTCCCTCCCTTCCTTCATTCCTTCCCTTTCTTTTTAATTTAAAACTTTAGCCTTCCATATTGGTAGTTACAAAATAATTATGGGCGTGTAAAGTATAGTGTAAGAAATATATGTAGTCAATAATATTGTAGTAAACATGTATGGTGCCAGTTGGGTACTGGAAATATCAGGGGGAACACTTTGTAAAGTATGTGATTGTCTAACCACTAAGCTATATACTTGAAACTAATCCAAAATAATATTGAATAGAAATTAATTTAAAAAACATTAAAAATTAAAAAAAAACAGCTTTGGCTTATTAAGGGGAGGAAAACCTAATAATAGCTCCTAACCTCTAAGAAAGTAGTACCCGTGCTGTGATCCCTTGCTGAAGATATGATATTAAAATTGGAAATAAAGTTTATCATTCCTTGCCTTTTTTTTTTTGAAGGAAACTTTTTAGTTAACACAAACTTTAAAATGATGTTTTTCAAATTAGTTAACAAAATGTAGTGAAGAATTAAAGCTGATTTAGGCATCCCTGATGAGAAATGGGAAAATTGAAGATTTTATTTTTTTGTGCCTCTAAATATATTGAAGATTCTTAACGAACTGGGTCAGGTGAATATTTAGAGGAATCAAAAGCCTGGAAATTGTGTTTGATTGAATGAATAGTGAATGCCCACTATATGCTATCAGATGCTAAAAAGAAGAAGGTTATCTCTGCCATTGTGGAATTAGGGTCAAGAATCCACAGGAATCGTAGAACCAAGGGAAAATTAACAGTTTTAACAGAATTAGCTGTCAGATATACAGCCACATTAGAGGTCAGAGGAGGACTTTTGAAGAATTCTTAATTATTAACTAACAATGAAGTAGGGAACTCTTTCACTAATAACTTTGATGTTTTAGTAGGTTGGGAGATATTTTGTTTTCTAAAGTGATGTTTATCTCTGACTAGAAATGGTAAAAATTTATTTTCATATACCTTGCAATTAAAATTAACCTGTTTCATTAACAATAGTTCAAAGTCTGTATGTTGTAAATAAAAGACTTAGTAGTTATAAAGAGAAAACAAATTGTTATTTGTGCTAGACTGTACAGAAGTTTAAAAATAGCATGAAAATAATCTTATTAGAGAGTTTTAGGAGATCCTTGGAATGCCAGTTAACACATTAAAAAAGTTTTAAGTGTATACATTTCAAACATTTTAAAACTTTAAAAAGATGCTATTATACCACGAGGTCAGTCATGTAACAGAATAGTTGCAGAATTAATGAAGGAAAAGGAATAAATAGCCTAATGTAATATTAGGAATGCAATTTTAAAAGGGAAGGTTGAGTGCTGTGTTCTACATGAAGGGAAGAAAAGACAAGGGAGTTGGAATCTTGGATTCTACTGCTGGTTCGGTGGCGTACAGACTCCATGAAGCAGTGCCTTCATACCTTTAATTTCAGTTTACCCTGAAAAAGGGTTTCCTCTAACAGTGTAATACTCTGTATTCCTTGTAGCATCATATGTTATTAATTTTCTTGCATTCACAGAGTGAATAATTTCTGTCCAGAAGGGTAAAACCAAATATGAAATGTCTTCTGATACCAAATTCTTGAACTATTAGAAGTTGAACACTTTTGCTCAGAACCATAAAATGAAGCAACCCTGGGTTTGTGTGCAGGGTCTAACTTGACTTCTGTGAAAGAGATGACAGCAAGAAAATTAAATGAATCTTTCTGCCTGCAATATCATCGTAAACTTAAGATTTGGGGGTAAGGGAGGGTCACTGCAATTTAAATTGCTTTGCTCTCAAAGTTTAAATCTTCTCCTGAGGAAAATGAATGAGCCAGAATGTAGAATTTATGTCCAGATTTAGCTTACTACTTCACTATTTTTGAAGAAACATTTTTAAAGTAATGTACCTAAACATTTTATTGTACAAACCTTAAGCATCCAGTATAATATTCTTTTGTATCTGCTTTTGATTTTTAACAAATTATATTTAAGCTATTATTACTCTACAATTAATGTAAAATCTTATTTTTTCACATTTTAAGTGAGCCTGTACTGAAATAGGTTTTACTTTTCATTTTAACATAGACTGTTCAATTGTAGAATCACAGCATGGGTAAACCATTTTCCACTTGTTGGTTGTTTATCATTTTTCATTTCTGTGAAATGAAATGACTTTCTCCTTAAAATAGAGTTAGCTTTTTACCCCTCTGTTTAACGTTAGGGAAAGAAACAAGAAAAATTATTTGGATTACGGGCAATTTTATGACCTCTTTTATACTCTTTAACTGGAGAACAATTTGATTTTAAAGCTGTGCCTGTATGTTTCCTATCTCCCTTGAGTTCAGATAACTGTAGGTTTTGTTGTTTAGATTTATTTTTAATAGTTTAATAGGTATGGAGTAGCATCTTAAAAATATTAAAATTTACTTAGTAGTGAGAATCTTTTTTCGCAAATGCTGATTTGATCTTAAACTGCTTGCATCCTTTGATGGATGAATGTTAGCCATTGTTTGACAAATAACAGATGTTCGGTAAATGTTGAATTGGTTGGATTTATGTTGTAGACATTAAAATTTATTGTAATTATTGAAGGTATTGCTTACATTTATTTTATTCTTTTAATTTTAGATCTGTTCTTTTCATTTCATGAAAGCGTATTTTACGTAACTGGATCTGTTGATAAGCTGCTTACATTTTTATTGCTCAAAATTTGTCTCCACAGATGAGATAAATGTGTTACTCCATTTCTTCCAATATTTTTTTAATACTACTAGTTCTTCATATATTTAAAATTAACCATAGTGTATGATGTGGATATGTTTTTCTCCACGTTGATATTTGTTTTTTTCTGACAGTATTTTTTAAATATTGATTTTTCTCTACTTGTATGTACTTTTAAGATTTGATCATTGTTTGGTACTTCTAGTTTCATAGGTCTTTTGTGGATTTTTTATTGTGGAAAAATATACTTAACAAAAATTATTTTAACCATTTTTCAAGTATGTTACTCAGTGGCATTAAGTACTTTCACAGTGTTGTGCAGCCATCACCAGTAGCCTGTAGTCTCTTTACTTTGATGCATTTCTACTAAACCTGAAACATGATTGCTGTTGTCCTCTGGCAAATTGTTTACATCTCTTAATCTCAGTCGCCCTGTCCATAGAATGAGGGTGATGCTTCCTGTGTCTTAGGAGAGTTGTGGAGATAAAATTAGGTAAGAAACGAATGTAAAAATACTTGGTGTGTTATAAATGCTTGATCAGTGATCTCTCTCTATCCTTCCCACTATAATTGGTTTTAAAGACTGGCGTAGGGAAGATATCCCCAATTGCCTCTATTCTCCTCTCCTCCAAGATATTCATTGTTATTTTTGCCTAATTTTCAGTAAGAAATTTGTAGGTATTGGAATAAACTTTTGTATTTATTTGAAAGCCAGTAGGTGTGTTCTGTAGATTATGAAGCCCAAATTACTAATTAGTATCATCTCCACCAACACATACTGCTAATAAGCACCGTTTTGCAAGAGACCACAAAAAGTATGTTTTGAAACCATTTTACTGACATCTTTCTGATTTTGCCTTAAAGCCTCCTAGTTTATAAATTAGAATTTATTTTGAAGAGATGCCTTAAGGCTGTATGTTTGGTACTTTGGGTGTTAGGACACTTGTTTCTGAATTCCTGTCGATTCCCTTTAGAATAGATGAGTTATTGTTGAATAGCAATACTTGAGGCAGTTGTCTTAGGGCCATTTGAAGAAGGTAATTTTGCTTTTTGTTTTCATTCAAGACATACAAACAATTATATTTGAATACACCTTGCTAAACATTTGCTAATCATTTCTTTTAAATACGAAAGCAACCCACATATTAATAAAAATCTTAAGTGGTTATAGACCACTGTTTTATAGTTCTTTAGGCTACTATTATTTATAACTGTTATATGAGATATAATTACTTTTGGGAAGGATGCTGTTATCTTTCTCCAGGGAAACTTCTGTAGCATTTTCTTTGGTGTGCTCTGAAAATTTATATATCAGGTTCTGAAAGGCAAGTAAATAGACTTCTAAAATACAGTGTAATTAATGATCAAATTTACGAGCTACTTGTTTTCTGTTTAGAACTGTATCAAAGATAGCCAGTGACTCCTGAATAATTCTGTGCACACTTAGCTGCATGCAAGTTCCCCTTCTAGTACCTGTCATCAGGCTGTTTTGCTCTATTTAGACATTTAGATAATTAAGAGTGATATACACTTTGTTTTCACTGAAAAAAAAACTGACCTTTATACTGTGTTTTTAAATATTTATATATATAATTTTAAATTTCCTTTTCAGTATTTAAGAGCTGTAATTACATATTGAAGTAACGTAAGTTCTTGCTTGTGGCCACTTACAACTATAGGGTGAATAGTATGTTGAACTTGATACAAAACAAATTATGAAGTTGGAATTGTTAGAAATTTGAAATAAAATATTTGTTACTAATTATTTCCATTTGAATTTTCAAGGATTAAAAATTGTGGCTGCCATATTACAAAAAGATCTTTTCTTTATGAGTATGCGAAGTCACAATATTTAAAATTGTGCGATCTTTTTGACTTAAACTAACGTTCCACGTTTTTTTATTGTTAGCATTTGCAGGTAGGGTAGTACTATTCTGTTCTCAATTGTAGATTTTTTCCAGATTTCTGTCTATGAGGACATATAGATACTAACAAACACCAAAAAGGGGATAAAACAGCTGTATTTAGAAACCAGTTGTAAAAACTGAAACTAGAAAATTATTAAAAGACATTACTTATCCAAGTGCCTTATATGTGCTGAAACAAAAAATGAATTCAGTGACTGTTTTGTAATTTCATTGGCTGTTGACTATGTTGTAATTATACTAATTTACATTAAGAATCCACTTTCCACTTCTATGTCAAACCATTATATTGTTGGATTGGATATTTAAAAGATGAATCTTATTGAATATAGAATAATGTCAGGTTACCTTAATGGTGGGGGGAAAAAAAAACAAACTGAAAACCACAATTAGATTAAACTCTAAAACTAATACATGGAAATGAGAATACTAAGGTTTGTATTGTAATTCCGTACTTTTTGTTATTATCAAGTACTCTATCACTGTGCCTGTGTTACATAACACTTCATCTGGTGGCTAGTAAACTTCACTTTTGATTGTAAGCACATGCCACTGTAAAAAATGGTGTGAGATCTTAATATTAAAAGTTGTAGCACCTAAGTCAACAAATATTTAATGTCTGATGTGCAAGTAACTAGGCCAGTTTCTGTATCCTCCTCCCCCAAATTTTAGTTGTTTTTTTAAATTCAATGTGGAATTTTTTCCACTCTTCACATTTTAATTATACCAAGGTCACCTTTATACCTATTAAAAAAAAAGTTAGTGTATCGATACATGCTAGAAACATGGTAAAGACTTCTGTTTTTGTATTTAGTATGTTCTTATGTTTCAGGTCTTTTAACAATTTTTTGGAAGTAAGGACAAATATTATATTGATGGAAAGTATCTTAGATGCATGTTGTGATGGAATTATGTGATATATGTCATTATTACTATATTTTATATACAAATGTACCAGAGCGTGTGCCTCCTTCACACATATCACAGATAGCAGGTAGAATCCCAGAAGATTCTGTAATAAATCATATGCTTTGCCTGTAGATTGCTTTTTTGTTGATGTTTTAAAAAGTTTGTTTTCTAACTATAGAAATTATTTATGCTCTTCTTATTCCCCTAAATTTAACAGGTGAGAAAATAAAGGTAATTTTTAAAGACAGAAACAACAAAGGAGGCTTATTTGTATAGAAGCAATGGAAGAGGTAGAAAGGAATATCTTCCAATTGTTCTCTTAAAGAAGATTTTATTGCTACTTAACCATAGAATTTATCTCCAGAAAAATAGAGAATTAGTCCATTTCCATTATAAAAATCACCATATTACCATATGTCTAAAAATCAAAATTCAAGATTTTAACATTTCATTTTATATAGCTTCAAAAATTTATTTCCCCACTATTAAGAGTAGTAGTTCTTGCCTTTTAAAACCCATAACCCCTTTTGATTAATAAAAATCTGTTCTCCTTTAATGTTCATATTTTTAAAATAAGTTAGTTTTTGTGCTTAAAAACAAAATTAAAGTCATGTTTTTGAGTATCCTTTTTTAAACAAAATTTTTCTAACTTTCCTCTTGCCTAGAGATAGATTTTATAACCCGTTCCCTACGAGAAGGAATACCCCTCCTTCTCCCTTGCTGACAATCTACCAATTAAAGATTGTAGCTATTATAGTTATAGCCTTCAATTAAGTAAAACGTGGGATATTATCACTTTTTGTTTAGATGAGATCTGGTTACACAAAAATTGAACAAATGAGGTGTTAAAGGCATTACATTTTCTTGATGATTTGGCTGTAGTTTTGCTCTTTCTTACAGGATGAAATTATAGATGTACATTATGTTCATTTAGGCAGTAATAAAATCGCATGAAGTAAAGAGAAAACATTTCAATTTAAAACTAAGGTATAAGTTGGTGAGACATAAAAATGTTTCATCTTTCATAATTGTGAGTCAGTTTCATGTCACATTGATTATGCTGTTCTGGGTAGAGCAAAACAAGTGCCGGGAAGATAGTGCCTGAGAGCTTTATTTTAGTAACTGCGCCCTGTGATTCTGCAGCACTGGTTACCTACGTCAGGTAGTACGAGAACTTAGCTTTTCAGGCTCCGTGTATGAGCTACACGTGAGTGCATTGAGCATCCAGTGCTTCTGACCTTTAAACTTTTTTTTCTTTTGAAATTCTAGATCAGGGCAGGGAGTAAAGCTGTGTCAGAGTTGGACATTTTTTAATCTATCTCCCTTAACACGTGTTTTCTCTCCTTTTCCATCTGGGGTGCAGCTCTAAAAGTGTGTTGCACCAACATAGAGCAGTGAAGTGGTGGTATCTTGGTATAACTGAAGTTTTTTATTTTTCTTTTCATGTTTATCTATCTGTATTATTCTGCAATAAGAGTCTTTACTTGCTTCAGCTTTATATACTAAGTTGGTTACAGTGGTTGGTAGAAGTGAAAACAGGTATGACCTTGATTAAAAGCATAAGCGATCACCTGTTTTGGAGAAGCGCTAGTTTCATTTTGTTAAATAGTCATGGAGTTTTCTTTTTTATAATGTGTTTAAGTTTTCTAAGTGGAAAATGTCAGACACAATAAGGTGCTCTTACCAGTAAATGTGGGGCTTAGAGTCCTGTTATTATTATTTTTTCTGTTAGTTTGAAAATCAAGACAGGAAGAGCAGGATCTAAGAAGGTAAAGATTTTCTTGAAATAATTGACTAGGCAATATATTTAGTGGAGCTCATTATTTCAGACTAAAATTGGGCCCCAGCTTTACATGATTATTTTTCCTTAATTCTAAAATTCAGAGTTTTACTTATTTATTTGCATTATTAAGGTAGATCCAGAGAATTGAATTTTCCTTTAAATTAATTATATGTATAGATAGTTGTTGACAAAGTATTTAATTGATATTCCAATTTGCTATATTTAAAATGATTCTGTGTATCTGTGTTGACAGTTATGTAAATGTTCCACATGAAAGCAGGTTAGATGTTATCATAACTTACTGACTTGCTAGGCTAGTTTTTATCATTAAAAAATGTAACTCTACTCCTCAAAAAATTGTTCTAGTTATCAGCACATGGCTGTCATTGTAAAATGTTTAATGTAATAAGCATTATAGTAACCATGTTTTAAGTACCCCAGAGGTGGTTCCACGTGTTGGCTTTTGCAAGGTATTATGAACACCATTGTATACCCCTATTTTGACTTAGTGCAGCATGTCAATTTTGAAAAGCCACGTGCAAGTTTGAGATTTTGAGATTGGAACTCACGTGGAAAGCCTAGGGTAGCAAAATATTTAAAAAATAATTTGCTGATGGCCTGAATGATAATGCTTTAAAGTACATAAAGCTTTGAATCCCCCCTCTTTTTTAAACAGACTGTGAAAACTGCTGAGAGACACTTGGGATCCAGTCACATAAGTGTAATAAAGAAATATTAGTCCTCATGGAGGAAGAGCAAGATTTATCAGAGCAACCAGTAAGTATTTCCTTTAATAATTTAAAGTTGATTGTAGAAAAGTTAATTTTAAGAGATTCTAAATATTATTCAGTTACACTGCAGATTCTAAATGAGAAATAAAAATAAGGAAAAGACTCCTTAGTACTTTCCTTCTAAGAAAATTTTTTTTATGTTCTTAAATGCATATTTTGCTAACAATGCTTAAGAGTCTGCTTTGAAAATTCAGCATTACAAAGTTAATATTATATTTGGAAAAGTCATTAAAAAAATCAGTGGATATTTCCTCTTAGAGCACTTGCTGGGCCTGATCGGTGGCCTGGGGAGGTGTCAGGGAAGGGCAGAGCAGCTGGCCGGTGCTGTAGGCGAGACACAGTAGAGTGTGCTGTGGAACAGACCAGAAAAAAAAGAAAGAAAGAAAAAAACAATGTCTGTTCTTACAGTTTTTAGAAAATAAAAGAGGACATCTATTTACCAAACAGTGTACACTACTTCTGACAGGAAATTTCATTTTATCTAGACCTAAATTTCCCTTACCGATCTAACTTGTAGTAGTTGAAGACAGTATAATCTGACCACTAGCTAATACTTAAAAAGATAACATCCTAGAGACTAGGTTAAATTCTTAATTTCTTTTAAATATTTAGTATAAATAAAATCATTTTAAATGTCCACAAGTGATATGGATTTATTGCCTTGCATGACTTCTTGTTTTTTGGTCTGTTTTTGGAACCTTAGCATTTAAAAAAGAAAAGCAGTAATAATCATTCTCTTAAGATACTTTTATGTTAAAGAATCTTTTTTTTTTGTCTTGAGTTTCTTTTTTTGGAGTCAGATAAATACTGATTCAGTTTGCATCCTGAGTGAGCCTCTTGGATTTCATAGTAGAAGAGAATAGAGTGGTACACGTTTACCTTTCTTTATGAAAATTGAACTTAGAAAAATTTAAATTTTGAAAGCAGGTACTAGGATGTGATTTTTATGCACTAGATATATTATTTACATTATGGAAGCTTCCATTCCATAGATACCAGCTTCCACTTAAATATTATATTCAAGTCTTTTAGTAAGTTTTTAATATTTTTCTATACGTTTGGAAATGTATAATGATGATTACCATATTTTGCTGCATGTAACATGCTCCCTGGTATGACACATACCCACGGTTTTGTGCACATTATACATGGGATTGTTATTCCCAAGTAATCATTATACTCATGTATAATGCACATCATTATTTTTCCCTAAAAAATTTATGCAAAAAAGTGCGCATTATACATGGCAAAATACACTACTTTGCCATTATTTTTTTTAGCCCTCTCACGTAAGCGTAGAACTAGGAAGACATGAGCAATTGGTAAAACAACCTTTTGAAACATTTGGAATGTCATTCCCTAGCCCTAGTAAGACATTAATAATCAGGGAATTGTAGGGTTGAAAATCATCCTCAGCACTGCTATGTGCTATAAGGACAAATAGCTGAATTAGAGGCACTAAATGTACCAAGGAAAATTATGTTATTGAGTTTTTAATGTAGTAAAAGGTCTAATCATAGTTTCAAAAGACTTATATAAGTTGTTGAGATGAGTATTGTTGTTAGTTACTCCTTGCCTATTTAAGGTAATGAGAATCGTGAGGCTGGCCTGCTGGTGGGTCATCTTTTCTGCTCTGCTTCATTTCCTTGCCATTTTCACTCACTTTCTGTAACATAACATATAAAACCTGATTTTACTTCAGAGGAAGGTAAGCAATTAAAGCACTTTAAAAACAAATTTTCTGCTGACTGTAAATGGTGTTTGTCTTTGGGCATCATTTTCTTATTGATTTGTGCCTGGGTCTTAATTTATAAAGGTGACTGAGGAACTACACTGAGAGTTCAGTGCCATTTGAAGGAAACGTTTATGTTACTCACAGTTCCCTTAGAAACTAGAGGCATGGCATGCCACACAGGGCCCCTGGGGAGACTGGGGTGAGAGGGAAGCACCAGTTTTGATTAGGAGGCAGAAAGGAGGTACGGAAATGCATAGATTGGGCTACTTTTATTGGGGTTTCTGCAAGCATGGCGATGTAAGTAAGGCAAAGCAGGGTAAACAGTTTAGGATTGGCTAGCTTGAATAATTCCAGGGACTTTGGTGTGTAGGGGCTGTCGCTAAGTGTCTGGTATCCATCTGGCTCTGAGTTAATTTAGAGCAAGGGACGTATTGATCTGGTGTGTATGAGTTAGATAAGGAAGGTGGTTCAGAGTGTGGGCTCAGAGGAGATATAAACACTTTTTGGCTCTGTGATTAATGGATGCTAAATAAGTTCTTCGTTCCCAAAAAACAAAGAACACATACTGTTAAAAATAAATAGGAGAGTTAATGTCAGATTTTGAGGAGAACAAATTTTCACAGGCCATAGTGGAAGCTGAAAATTTGAGTGGAAAGAGTGCTCCTATACTACATTGATGATAATAAAGCTAATATTTTTAACCCTACTATTTACCTGTTTGTAGAGAGAGATGTTACTGTTGGGGATCTCTTGCCTTTTTCTTACTGGATTACCCCACTTCTGTCTGTCTATTTCTTATTTGCTCTATCTTAAGATGTAAGATTTGTTCAGGTCATTGTAAATAATGCAACATAAATCCTAGCCACAAGGTTCTATTTTTCACTTTCCCTTATTGCCAGTTAGTCCTCCATTTTCTGCAGTCAGAAATGGTTTTTTTTCTGTGGTCACTATTTACCTGAGCCAGTGTTTTTCTCCCAGTTTTCACATTTTTTTAAACCACTCTGAAGCAGCTCGTGTTATTGTCCAAACAGGAACTCTTTTAAAGAGTGAAAGGGGGCACTAACCAGACTCAGTTTGGGATAAGAGGTATAATCCAAGACTATTTATGGCGAACTGGAAGCACTTAAAAAACTCCTTTGTGGCTATCAGGGGTGCTCTCTGAACTCAAGTTTTGAAAGAACATTATATGCAGAGGAAAAAATTTTAGAATATATATATATCAGACTCAATATTCAAAACTTACCATTTTATTTATTATTTTTTTTATTTATCCATTCATCTGTTTGTGGATACTGGGGTTGTTTTCACTCTGGTTATTCTGAGTAATGCTTTTTCGAACATTCATGTGCACTCATGTTTTTGTGTGGGCTTATGTTTTCATTTCTCTTGGTTATAGAGCTAGGAGTGGAATTGCTGGATTATATGGTAACTCTGTTTAACCTTTTGAGGAACTAGTACTAAAGTAGCTGTACTATTTTACATTCTGTCAATTTCTGGATTATATTGTTTGAACCCATACTTTTGTAATCCAGTGAAATGTGCCTTATCCTTTGAATTAGTTTAACTGTCTCTGGTGCCAAAGTAGTACATGCTTTCTATCCCTGATTTACACAGGGACATGATTACCCAAATCAAAACAAACAAGGGGCTATGAAAGGTAAAAAATTAGCCCTGGATGGTGTGGCTCTGTGGATTGAGTGCCAGCCTGCAAACCTAAGGGTTGCCAGTTCAATTCCCAGTCAGGGCACATGTCTGGGTTGTGGGCCATGTCCCCAGTAGGGGACGCTCGAGAGGCAACTACACATTGATGTTTCTCTCCCTCTCTTTCTCCCTCCCTTTCCCTCTCTCTAAAAATAAATAAATAAAATCTAAAAAAAAAAAGAAAGGTAAAAAATTGGCTGATAAAACATTTTCCTCTCCCAGTCTTTTTGTTTGGTAGGACTTCAGGTATATTTTCTTCTTTTCTGTTTATGGGTACTTTTTATAATACTGAGGTGGCACTGTAATAAAAAAGTGAAAAGGCATGGTTTTTACTTGAAAGGGCTTTATAGTATGTTTTAAAATTTTGCTCCAAGACAGACTTTTTTTTTAGTTGATTAGCTAGAGTATTCTGTGGTTCTGCTAAAATTCAGGCCAACATAAAATAGATTCTTCAATCTAGAGTTTTCTTTGTATGGATTACTGTTTAAAAACTAGAGACTACTTTGGTTGCTAAACCACCAGCTCAGAAATTACATTTCTTTGATCACAAAGAGGGTCTTTGAGTGAGCCAGGCATAAATTCATCCCCATTATTGGAAAATTACATTATTATCTGACATGTAAATACTATCATCTTCAAGTGGGAAAGGTAGCACATTTTATAACACAAGCCTGCATTTTGTCATTTGTGAAACTATGGAGGGCAGATAGTTTAATTTTTCTTCTCTTTAGCCTTGCAGTTTCCAGTGAAAACATCATTTTCCAACCTTATTAAGTCAGCTCAGCCCTGGCTGGTGTGGCTCAGTGGATTGAGTGCTGGCCTGTGAACCAAAAGGTTGTAGGTTTGATTCCTAGTCAGGGCACATGCCTGGTTGTGGGCCAGGTCCCCAGTTGTAGGTGTGCATGAGGCAATCAATCCATGTATCTCTCACATATTGATGTTTCTCTCTCTCCCTCCCTTCCCCTTTCTCTATAAATAAATAAATAAATAAATAAATAAATTTTTAAGGCTGTTGGGGAGGGGGTGGGGGAAGGATGGGGAAAAAGGTACAGGGAACAAAAAGCATAAATTATAGGTACAAAATAGACATGGGGAGGTTAAGAATAGTATGAGAAATGGAGAAGCCAAAGAACTTACATGTACGACTCATGGACATGAACTAAGCGGGGGAGAGTGCTGGTGAGAGGGGAGGATGCTGGGAGGAGGGGAATAAAGGAGAGGAAAAAATTGGGACAACTGTAATAGCATAACAGTAAAATATATATATATTTTAAAAGTCAGCTTATTTTTCTCCTACCCCTTTCAGTGAAGTCACGTCGTATGTTTGTTAAATTCTTTTGTCACGGTCTGTGTATCAGCCTGGGGTCCCTTGACTGCCTGGTTGGTTTAAGGTATTTTTTATCATGTAGAAGTTAGGAATTTTTGTATAATCAGTATATTTTCTCCTTGATGACTTTTGAATTCAATATCATGCTTAGTAAAGACTTACTTACCTCAGGTGGTTTTGTTTTTGTTATTTCTTTTCCATTTGCTTCTGTAATTTTGTTTTTAAATTTAGAGGGTTTTTAATGCCCCCTTTTTCTTTATTTTATCTTTATTGGTACCTAAGAAACTTAAAACAACATTCAATGTAACATCTATTGAGACGCCATAATCAAGGAACCAAAAATGTTTGGTTGTATTTATTATTGTATTTTCTTATGAGAAATAGATGTCCTTGAAAAATTTTTATGAGCCTTGTTTTATTTTGCTTTTATTATTTACGTTGTCTTGAGGAACTAGTAGTAGCCACACTATTTTACATTTTCTCTGTTTCTGGACTATGTGTTTGTAAACTAGTGAAATACAAGTATGTCTGTATCCTTTGAGTTCATTTACCTGCCTCTAATGCCAAGGTAGCTAGCACATGCTCCCTATCCCTGACTTATAGGGGACCTACAGTTGCCCAAATTAAGGCACACACTGTCTGAAATGTGAAATTTAATCACATTAAATAGCTATAGTCCCTCCTGTTATGTTTGTTTAAAATAATTTAGCAGCATTGTTGCCTACTGTTAGCGTGAAATACTTTTATGTATTCATAATTCGTATGGCTAAGCATACTAAGCATGCCTCTACTATAACTAGTTATTCTAGCTAGATAGCTCTGTCAGATTATTTTGTAACATGAAAGCTGGGAAATCCGTTAGCAGTGTTAAATACTGATTTTTTTCACTTGTGGATTAAACTGTTTTAATGTAAATATTTTTACCTCAGAAGGAATTAGGAAAGACGAAAATTTGGGAGAAAAACAGAATAGTGCAAAGAATATTTTTAAATTAATGGTAACCTAATATGAATTTATCTTCATTTTTTTATGTGTAGGAAATTTAAGAATAAAGACATTTCTGGAACATAAATTTTGAGTGGATGATATCAAGAGTTCCATATTTGCTGTTTGATGATATAATTATATTGTATATCTGTTAAAATTTAAAACCAACTAGTTTGTATTCAAGTTTAGATATTTCATCCTGATAAACATTTTATGTTGAGTAAAAATCCTGATAAATATTTTACCTTGAATCTGATAAACATTTTTTCTTTAAAATTAAAACAAATGTCTATCTGATAAACAGTTTATCTCTAACTCAAAAATATAATAAGGGTTAATTAAATAAATCTAAGCAAGATAAGACAGTTACCCTGAAATTTATTAGTTAATGTTAGCCCAACATTTGAGTAGCTAGATGATTTCAAAAACAGATCACCACATTATTCTTTGTATATTTATTTTTGTAGGTTAAAAAAGCCAAGATGCAGGAATCGGGAGAGCAAACTTTAAGGTATGTAAAGTTGAATTTCCTTTTAATGATTTATTTACAATTTTTTTCATGTGCTAATGATGGCACAATTTAGGTTGACTACCCTCTTTATGGTTTTTAACATCAGTCTTTACATTTTGAAATTATTTGGTTTAAAATAAAAATTCCCTCCAAAAGTTTGTTCTTGAAAAACATAAGTGCTGATTTATTTATTTTTTATGTATTCATTATTTATTCCACAGCATGTACCAAACTCATGTTATCTGTCAGAGCCTGTGATATATGGAGGAGACACAGTGGTGCATATTCTTTAGTCAGATGTAGAGAATGCAAAATGGAAGAATAAGCAGAAGTAAGGGAAGTGCAAGGGACTAGACATTAATTACCAGAATGGTAAGGGATGCCTCAGTCATTAGCTCCACTTCCCTTATAGAAAAGGGGCAGCCTCTCTGCACCTCATGCTCTGGCTTTAGCAACACTGTGGGTGTTAGTTTCTCATAGTTCTTATCTCCTGTTGTTTGTCCACCAACCACATGAACCAGGAATTGCATCACTTCTAACATCGTAATTTCAAGAATCCCACTCTTTTACGGCCACATATTATATCCAGCCTCATTTATTCCTCTGCCACACTACCCGTACATTTTACTATATACTTGCGATTAAACCATGTATCATTTTCACTATCAACCATTGACCCTTCTCTCAACAAAGACTTCAATATCTTTCTTATGCTGCTCAAATCATAAGATCTGTTACTATAGTCAGTACCTTGCAGATAGCCTTAACTTCCTCCCCTTTTCCTCTGTGTTGTACTTCCATGGCAAAACCACAACCTTTGTTAAATTCAACTCTCTACCTCTTACATATGTATTTCTGATCACTGAACATTAAGAGAGGAAACAACACTATGCTGACCAGTCTCTGTTTTCAGTCATGATTACATCTGAAGCAGGCACTTACACACTCTTGGTGGCCTATCCACCTTTCCTGGTATGTTTTATTTCCAGAGCTCTCAAATTATCTTTATTCCCTTCTTTCCCTTTTCTCAACTGAGGAAAAATTGAACATTCAGAATATACTGGAGGGAAAAACTTTATTGATATTATACTCCAATATTAGAGGTTTATTCAGAAAAGATATGAGAGCTTTAAGCATTTTGGTGCTGTGTATTTTTTAATGTAAATAAGATTTCTTTAAAAAAATTCTCTATGTAGAAACGAGTCTTTGTGTCATCTTTCCAGATATATGGAGCCTCTGGTACAGTGTCCTCCATTTTTCCCTAGAGAGTAGAACAGCAAAGCAGATTTCTTTCTAGGGACCATGAGTGTAGGAAGGATGCCTGGACTGGGGAGAAGTTGTAATATAATAATACTAGCTATAGTTATATTGTACTTACTCTGTTTTCGTCTGTGCTCTAAGTACTTTCTATATATTAACTCATTAGTCTCTATAACAACTCCGTGAGGTGGATTCCATTATTGCCTCTCCTTGACAGTTGAAGAACTCAGTCACAAAGAAGTTCAGTGACTTGCCTAGAGTCACAAAGCTAGATTTGGCAGAATGGAACATGAGCTCAAGCAGTCTGGCCCTAGAATCGGTACTTCTAAAGATTATGCTATACTGGTAGTTGAGGGAATAATTGGGGAGTGGAAAGGAAGGTAGAAGGAAGAGGAAGGACATTGCGAGTAATGGAAGTTAGTACCATCTCCATTCGAATTCCAGTGCGAGTCTCCTCGACATTGAAGTGTCTAACACTGTGACTTTTCCTCCCAGTTTACATGATTTGTCTTTTGCAATTTCTCTTTTCCTTACAAGTTAAACAACAACAAAAGATGTTGCTCAGTCGTGGGTATAATAACAAATTAAAATTATTTATTTTTAATTGGGAGAGAAGAGAAATTTCAATGAAGTGAACCATTTTAAGGTTCACAACCCCTGGAAGCAAGCATGTATAACTTGAAAAAATGTCCCAAGTTATTTTGAAACCATTGTCTTAAAGCATTTTTTGGTATTGTGGAATTTTTCTTATACCACATTGTCTTTAGAGAAAATCTGACTTGCTTGTGACTTAGCTGGAATCTCTGCGATATAAAAATTGAAGGGGTCTGGGGATATGAGAAAGACCTGTAGAATGCTGTGGGTGCTAACCCTGGTCATAGCTCTTCAGGTAGTTGCTAAAGACCAAGAATAAGGATATCATGAAGACTTACTTTGCTCTTTCTTGTATAGCCTTGGACGAAGTGGGTTGATTTGATTACTTTTAGCAATGCAGCACATCAGTCAGGGGCTAATTTATTCATTCTGGTTCTCCCAGTCAAGTAAACAACCCCGAAGTCAATGATCAGAAACCTGAAACTTCAAGCCTTGCTTCAAACCTTACCATGTCAGAGGAAAGTAAGTAACCATGTTCTGTGCATGACAGAAGCAGTATTTCTATAAACCAGGTGAGGTTGTTCTATAATTGGTTTGAAGTGATTGCTTTGTTTTTCCCAGAATGCTCAGAAGCCTTTTCTTTCCTTATGTATGTGTGTTCATACATATATGTGACTAAATCACATGGAATTCACTCACCCAGGAGTCACACTTGGTGCTTTTATTTTTTACTTTGATGTTGGATGTTTTAAAGATAGGAGTGCCTTACTTAAAATCAGAAAAGTTTGTGGGTCAATCTCTACTGCTAACCCAGAAGGCTTGATATTTTTTTACCTTTTCCAAAACCAAATGGTACTACCTATCATTTCAGGCCACAAAAGAAAAGTAATCCCCTGAGAGCCCAAGACTTACTGGGCCCTCAAGCAGAGTCAGCTCAATAGGATATACCCTCCTATGGAAGGTAGATCCTCACTCTCTAGTAGAACAGTTATATTCATGCATTGCATACAATTTTTTAAAAAGATTTTATTTGTTTTTATAGACAGACAGGAAGGGAGGGGGGAAAACATCAGTGTGTGGTTACTTCTTGTGTGCCTCCTACTGGGGACCTGGCCCACAACCCAGGCATGTGCCCTGACTGGGAATCAAACTGGCAACCCTTGGTTTGAAGGCCAGCACTCAATCCACTGAGCCACACCAGCCACAGCTAGGCCTTGACTCTTTATAATCCTTTTATAGTTCCCAAGTACTGCAAAGATCAAGGCTCATGCATCTCTAGAAAAGTGAAAATTGGCCTAAGTCTCCTGTTAATCTCTTTTAGAATTAACTTAAATCAGAGGAGAAGAAGGGTTTGGGTTTTTGAAAGTGCTTGTCGGCAGAGAAGGAACCATCATGTAGAATTCCAATGGATTTACATTCTTTGTGATTGACAGTAAGAACTTAAGATTTAATTGAGATTTATTTCAATTCTGTCAAAATGATTATGGATGAAGGTGACCTCCAAATTTCTGGTCTTTATTGTTAGATCTTGAAAAATGGCAATGAATAAGATCCGATATGATGAACTCACAGATGTTGATTTGTCTCACTGTTGGGCATGATTATTCCCCTCATCTGCTCTTGACCAGAGTTCCCTTTTTGGGTGAGAGATACTGAGGGAACCCAGCCAGACATAAATTTAATTGGTTCACTCCTAGTCCCTGTTTGTAATAGAGTCCCTTTTATAGATGTTGAAGGAAGTTCTCAAACAGTTCAGGAGTCTGGTATAAGCTCTGTGACATAACTCAGTCTGAAATAGTGCCTAACGAATAGGATTTCGCTGACTGTCGGACTCGAATATTTATAGCATTTATCCGAGATGAAATTGTGAGGGTCAGCCCTTCACAGCAGTTATTCCAGAAGTAGTTGAGCTGTGAAAGTCTCTTTACTTGATAGTTTAACAGAGCATTGCATCAGTTCCTCAGGTCTGTCTCCTCTTTGCCAAACTTAAAGCTTTGACCACAGAACTGAAAAAAATAGTACAGAAGTATATTTACATCTTTCTGCTGTTGATTATACACAGCAGTAGCAACAATTTTCTAATACAATCGGGTATTTCCCCCTAAATCTGTCTTCCTGAAAGTCATTCGCATGGCCGAAGTAGAGAGTAAGCACCCAGAGAATGAGTGAGTT
>PVKM010004602.1:0-51481 GCA_004027735.1 Carollia perspicillata
CCCCACCTTCAGACAAGGTGCCTGGGAAGGCACTCAGTAGCCAAGTAGGGGAAGAAAAAAGAGCCAAGAGCCACCCATCTCTCCCTGCATGCCTGGGACCTCAAGGCAGGGGCTTATCCAACGTTACACACTCCTTGGGCCTGGGGAGTCCTTTAGTACACTGAAGATGCCTTCTCCCCACAGTCTCTCAGGCCCCATTTTATCCGATCCTCCAGCCCATCAGGGTTGGGTTTATCGGGAGCCACACACAGAGCCACCCTGCCACCCCACCCCTGAGCCAGCCACATCATCTGACACAGGAGCAAGCCGGGCCTCCCCAAAGTTGTTCCAACCCCGAAATGAGCAATCATTCAGTAGTTACAAAGTCCTGAGTACCCATTTTGTGCAAGATTTTGCTCTGAGGTTGGCCATGGATTCGCCTAGCTCAGAGAGCTTAAGTCACTTGCCCAAGAGGACACAGCTAGTTAGTAAGTGAGCCAGAATTTGAATCTGTTCCAGACAATGGGTACAGGGTTTTATCCACTGGTGCTGGTACACACTTGATCCAGGAGGCATCTCTCTGCCTCACTATCTTTGCTTTGGTGGCTGGAGAGATGGAGGAAATAAGAGAAAAATATACCGAGCGTGTGTCACGTGCTGGTGTAGGCATTTTATATACACCGTATACATTATCTCATTTAATTGCAGAGAATCGTCCTAACTTTTAGTGATGAGGGAATGGAGGTTCTGAGAGGTTAAGTGACTTGCTCAATGTCAGATTCTGGAGCTGGGTCTCTGCCTGTCTCTGATCCACTTCTGAGATAGCAACCTCTGTAAACAGGCTCCTGGGCTTCTGGAACCCAAAGCTGCATTCCACTGGCTTCTTAACCTTGCTTCTACTTTAGAAGGTGGAGTGGGGGGGGGGGGGGGCAGCAAATGCCTTCTGTTTATCAGAAACAACAGGACAGGGCTGCCTAGGGGCTCTGAAGTCCAAATTTCACCCCAGGAGACTGGAGCTTGGGGGTGGGGGACAAGGGAGGAGGGTGAGAGTGGTGAGGGGGAAGCCTATTTTTAAGCTGTTCTTTTTTTTAAGAGTTTAGGGTTCAGAGATTTGATTTGAGAAATGGGTGTCAGTAATAAAAACAGTGAAGTTGACAATCACTGATCCTGTTTAACTCTTACATGCCGACGTGGAAAATTGGGTGGGCGAGGCAACAGGACTTGTCTGACACTGCACAGCGGGGTGGAGAGAGCTGGGTTTGACCGTGGGGTCTCCTGGCTTCCAGTCCAGCTCCATTACCTACACAACCCATGGTCGCTCTGTCACAACTGTGCTGAATCAGTATCTCTGGGGTCAAAAAACACTTCTGAGCAACAGAGCTGCATCTCTGTTTGCAGAGCCAAAGCTGTTCCTGGCCTTGCAGAAAGTCCCTAAAAGACTGGGAAATGTTCATACGCTTGGGAGGAGGGCACTTCTCTAAACCAAGAGTGCCTCCAAGCCACAGCTTAAATCCTGTGACATCTCACTGAAGTCAGTAGCAAGTCACCATGGGACCCAGCACCATGCTCAGTCACATTAGAACAGGTTAGTTTAGCTGGAAGGCAGTAGAAGGTGGTGCAGAAAAAAACCTCATTGCAAGGTCAAAGAGCCCCAGGTCTGGTCTGTGCTCTATGCGTGACTCTGAAAGGTTGCTGGCTTTTCAGATTCTTCACTTCATAATATATGAAATGGGTGTTCAACTATCAAACTGGCAAAGCTGCAGAGATGAGAGAGACAGAAGAGGTATGTGCCTAGCCACACAGTCAACATGTAGCTACTTTTATGTTCGAAATAGCACTGAGCTGGAACTAGATCTCCTGGCATGCTCTCATAGCTTTGCCTCCTGCACCACACCCACAAGGAAGAACTTTGGCTCAAATCTGTGGGCTACAGGGTCTTCCAAGACATCTGAGGTGGGGGGTCAGGGGGAGGTCCCTCCTGCCTTGGAGCAGCTTATGTGAGGGAGGAGAAATAATCAGCACACAGATGCTACAATAGAGGGATGGCTCAGTTGCTGTGGGAGTCAAGGAGGGCTTTGTGAAAGAAGGGACCCTGAGGGATAAGCAGCTTTTCAGACTGATTTTGAAGGTGTCACCTTCCTTAGAAGGCAAGTTCCCCACCCTGGGAGTAAGCTAAATCGGGCCCTCGGAGCCTCCACCAGGAGGGGCTGAGAAAGAGCTGCAGGGTCTGAACCCCCCATGTCATGCACAGCTGATGATTCCAGAGGCTGTGGTCTTGGCATGGAGGGTGGGAGATGCTGCCAGCTCTGGCAGGCTCCACTGCTAGCTGGGGAGGAGGCAGTCAGGAGGGCTGGCTAGGTAGAAGGTGGTCAGGGCTGAAAAGTCCAAAGCCCCAGAGCTGCCCGAAACAGCAGCTGTTAGGCAGTTCTGAAAAGGGACGGATTTGTTTATGCAACTCACATTTCCTGAATATCCACTCTGGGCCTGTCCCAGGGCTACATACAGGAATTAAAAACAAGAATGAGACCTGGGCCTTGACCTAGACCTTTCAAGAATCCAGTTTCCTCTGGGCTCAGCTATAAGGAGCTATCAGAAGAATTGCCAGGTTACATCATCGAAATGATGGTGAAACTGAGCTCAAAGGACAGACACAGGCCCAAGATCACCTGGGGGGTCAGTGGCAGTTCTAGGGCTAAAATCCAGGTCTCCCGCAGCCCACTTTTCAGCGCCCACCTTACCCCGTCACACACAGGTGCAGACTCCTGAGCCCACAGCAGAGCTGTGGGGAGCTCTGGGTGAAGCGATGGGGAAGAGGCGCAGACCGGCGGCTCTAAACCTGGCTGCAGCCGACAGCATGAGGACTGTGTGGATTTTGGAGTCTGCACACATGGGCTCATATACTAGTTGTCACTTTCCAGCTGTGTGACTTCGGTTTCCTCATCTGGTAAACGAGGACTTGAACCGCTCTCAATAGGCTGTCGTAAAGACTGAATGATCCAATGCAGGTAGCGTACGTACAAGCGTGGCACAAAACGGCTGTTACTTCCACTTCCCTCCCTCATCAGCGATGGTACCTCGGGCTCTGCACTGCTCCAGCAGCACCGCTCCAGGAGCACCGATCCAGCAGTGTCCAAGGGAGTAAACCCCAGAGAGGAGATGCGGGGCCTGGACAGTGGCCCGCAAGGGCTGCAGCCCCGCGGAGACCCCAACCCGGCTGCAGCACGACAGTGTACCTCTCAGGGCAAAAATATCTTCCCCACAGGACGGTCCCTGGCTGCACTGCCAGTGCTTCAGGCGCACAGCACAATAAGGGTCTGAAGACGCGGGACTCTTGGCGCCACAGCACCCGCCTCCCAGTGCGCCACCTCCCAGAGTCCGGCCCCTCTTACCTACCTCCCAAGAGCTCCGAGTCTACGATCTCGCCACCGCCACAGCTATCTTGCACTCTAGCGTCCCCAGCACACTTGGGGCGGAGCTGCTTCCGGGAAGCAACGTTCCTCCTCACACTCCGCCCCAACACCCGCAGGGGACACTTTGCGGGAGGGCTGATCAGCTCCAGCCCCTGACTCGCACAGGCACTGGAGGCTCAAGGCCTGGCCAATCGGGTGCGCGGAAGGGCTGGTGGGCCCGCCCCTCCCCGAGCCCGCCCCTCCCCTCTCGGGGCCCGCGAAGTGGCAGGGAAAGGCCTGAGCATACTGGAGAGGAACCACGGGTCCCTTGGAGTGAACCTGTCTCGGTTCCGGCACCGAAGGTCACTTGACAGTCCTCCCCTCCCCGACTTAGAGCATTATTGGCGCTAGTGAATTATTTGTTGAAAGAATAACAGGATGCCGGGACATTAGAACAACACTGTAGTGCCCAATACAATTGCTAAGTTCCTTTTTACGGACCGAGCATTTTAAAGTTGTTGAGCTCAGCACCAGGCTGCCTTCCAACTTTTAAGAGAAAATTTATTCCAGCGTAATTGCTGAGGGTCTACTCTGTGCCATGGTTGGGAGATGTGATTTGAATGACATGGACACTGTAGACATTAGATCTGTCTAGTGAGTACATTGGACCGCAGGTCTTGGTTGGGGCGAGGGGGGTGCAGTTTGGGACAGAGTACAGGAAGAGGTGGGGGGAATCTAATGAGGCTTTGGGGGCTTGGATCAATTGGTAGGATTGGGTGAATGAAGTGGGGGTTGGGATCAATACCCTAACAAAGGAATGCTTTTGTACAGGTGAATCAGGGATTATTGAAAAGTTAACTTGGAACTGTGGAGGAAGCCAGTCGATTATACTACCCTTATTCTAAGTTTTTGCTTCTCAAATCTGTAACCCAAACCTGTTTTATACCTTCTTTATATTCCAAGTTAAAGAGGTAGAGAGGCTTAATGCTAAGGAAATATGACACCCCTTAATTCCCAACTACTAGAGTTCTGATCTGTATTCAGATAAGGAAGGTGCTAGAAATGAGAAAAGTGAGGAAATAAAATGGAGTCACTATGGTCAAGCTGCTAAATTATTAAAATCAAGTAGGTTGATGCATAAGGAAACGATTTTGTTCTTGCTTTAACTAGCCTGGGAATTTAAACTTTTCAGTTATGCATCCATGCCTGGATGTACATAAACTCCAGAGATAACCATCTGTCCAACCCAGTTAATGAACCAGATCACTGGACACCTGAAAGATTACCACCTCCGATCAATTCAAAGGCTAAGAATGCAGGACTGACTCTTCTCAAAAATGTACTTTTTACTATAAAAACTCTTAAACTTCTTTCTCCTTCAGGGTACTCTGGATATTGCCTAGTTTCAGTTTTGCAAACCTAGACACTTGAATGAAACTTTGCTATTTTTAATTTTAGCAAAGCTTCCTGATTCATTTGAACCTAGCTGACAGGAAGTAATGATTTTTGTGCATTAAAAAGTCAAGGGCAGTACCATGCACTTTACATTCATTCACTTACCTAATTTTTCACTTACCTAATTTTACCGATTGGGAAAACAATCACCAGGGAGATTTCATAATTTGTCCCACTTCACATTGGGTTTGCTCTGCAATACCCGCTAAACATGCTACTTCAACTCATAGGGGTGATTGTTCTTCGTGCCCCTCTCCCTCAATTTAGATCTCCCACCCAACATTTCTTTGATAATACCTGTTTCACAACTAAAAAATAATTAGAACCATCTACCTCTAAAAGCTCAGAGTGGAAAATTTAAAAATGTTATTGTTTGATGTAATCTATTTTTCCTACGTATCACTCTTTAACTGAAGACCTGTTCTCAGCCCCACCCCCTTACTTTACCTTAATTTTTCACTCCGATTCATAAAAATGTATTACGAATGCAATGATATGAATAAACATAAAATAGAACAAAAGAAGTCAGACACAAGAGTACATATTGTATAATTTCATTGATATGCAATACAAACTATGGCAAAATTAATCTGTGCTGTTGAAAGTCAGGAGAGTGACTACCACTGGGAAGATGGAATGACTGGGACACCAAAGGGGTTTTTAGGGTGCTGGTCGTGTTGTTTATTGATCTGATTGTGAATTATATGGATGTGTTTAGTTTGTGAAAATTCATCAGTCTCTAAACGCATATACACCTTTTAGTATGTATAATGAAACCCTGACCGCCCCCGCCCTCCGCCCCACCAAAAAAACATCTTAACCCCACTAAACTATTGTGCCTCCAGGTAGGTGCATGGCATTGTGCTAAATGCTGTGAGGAGCATAAAATAAATGGGGATTAGTGGTTACCAGGGGGTGGGGAGTGGGAAACACGCGGAGTAACTGCTTGACCAGCATGGAGTTTGATTTTGGGGTGATGAAAATGTTTTGGAACTAGACAGAAGTGGTTGTACAACATCGCATTATGCTAAATGCCACTGAATTGCTAATTTTCAAATGGTTAATTTTATGTTCTGTGAACTCCATCTCAATTAAAAAGGAAAATTGGTTCACCAAGTGCAATGTGGTATTTTGCTTTGGATCCTGAACAGAAAAAGGAAGTTAGTGGAAAGACTGATGAAATACAAATAGTTTGGCCAAATTTATTGATAGTTTTTTATTAGTTTTGCAAATGTACCATAAGATGTTAACATGAGGGGTAGTTGGTTGATGGTTATATTGCAGCTGTCTGTACTCTGCAACTTTTCTGTAAGTATAAAATAAAAAGAGAAAAGTTCTTGCCCTGGCTGGTGTAGCTCAGTGGATTGAGCGCAGGCCTGTGAACCAAAGGATCGTGGTTCGATTCCCAGTCAGGGCACGTGCCTGGGTTGCAGGCCAATTCCCAGCAGGGGACATGTGAGAGGCAACCATACATTGATATTTCTCTCCCTCTCTCCTTCCCTTCCCCTCTAAAGATAAATAAATAAAATCTATTTAAAAAAAAAGAAAAAAGTTCCAAAAGTAAAAAGTTAAAAAAAGGCGGCCATGGGCCACTTTAACAGGATCTCACTTTCATAAGTTAATGGTAAGATCCTGAGCAAGCCACTTCTCTCTGATGAGCCTCAGTGTCCCATCAGTAAAACTGGTTAGGCTGCAAAAAGCAATTTTGCATGAGTGAGAATGTAACTGTTTCACCCTCCAAATCCAGATCAGAATCTCTAGGCATGAAGGGCTGTAGTTTAAACAGGATGAGAAACGTTACCTTAGCCTAAAGTAAGGAATCTTCAAAACCCAGATACCACTACAGGAATGAGAGGTGAGAAAAACTGATGGATGACCTCAAATATGCTTCCCAGTTCTTAAATTCTGTATTCTCATAGTCCCCATTGTTGGGAGTATGACTTTTCTTAGGTAAGGTTGGATAAATACTAAAGCCATGTGGGAGTTCTTTTGGGGTTTTCTTCTTGACTAGAGCCTTATGTTGGAGTGGTAGCAGATTAAAATAGATGGTATGGTGAGCCCTCTTTAAGCAGGCTTTGATTGACAGTGGATTTGATCTGATGTATGGATTTAATAGGGAACAGCAAGGGTCTGTAACAGCAATGTTCCAGGAAGATCCACTTGGCAAGCAGTACAAAGGGGAAGCTAGGGGAAGCGGAGATGAGGCAGGAAACTGAGCTCAAAGGAAGCCACAGGAGTCCAGATGGGACTTGAGGCTTAGCCAAGTGATGCTCATGGGAATTCAGAAGTGATATTTTTCAAAGAAGATTATTATTTGTCTATTTTTAGAGAGGGGAAAGGAGGGAGAAAAACATCGATCGGTTGGTTCACATGTGCCCCAACTGGGGACCAGCCTGGCAACCTGGGCATGTGCCCTGACCAGGAATTGAACTGGCTACCTTTCACTTTGCAAGATGACACCCAACCCACTGAGTCACACCACTCAGGGTCCAGAAGCCAAATTTCTGCTCTGGAGAAGGGAAAAATCCCACTAATCTAATGACTGTTAGAGTTGTATCTTCGTGAAATGTTACTTATAAAGTCATGATTTGAGAAAGCTATGCAGATGAGGGAACACAGCGCCAGACACAGAGCAGGAACTCAACAATGTTTGCAATTGTCAAGCATCTGGAATATGGGGTGTCCGGCAGAACCATGGAAAGCTCTTGTGGTGGCTGAAAAGCAGTTCCCTTGCCTGTGAACCAGCAGCACCTGCTGGTCACCCAAAGTGTTGCAGGATCCCATTTTTACAAAGATGGGGGCCTCGTCCATAGCCCCCAGACTATATAGGGCATGATCAGATGTTCCCCAAAAACATACCACAAGCAAGCAGGATGAAACAGGAGTCGTCACTTGTAACAACAATGTTCTTTATTTGTACAAAGTACTATAATTTTCTCAACATTCTTCACTCATTATCAACAAATTTTTCACTGTATTAATTTAACAATTAACAGTGTCAAACTACACATCACTACCTGTCAACTGCCTTAGAGACAAACAAAAAAGTGCTTGGAGCACTAAATGAAAGAGAGAAAAAAAAAAAACCCTAAGAAAGGTCAACAGAGGTACTTTAGAAGCAGTTAAAGTGGATGGTTGGGGCGAGGTGGGGGGATTAAATTCCTGAGCACCATCAGATTTCCCTTAAGGTTCACAGAAGTTTACAAAATCATTTTCAAAAGACATGAGATTAGAACTAAGAAAGCAGAGGAACCTGCACTTTGGGATGTTAAGTAGGTTATCAAAGTTCCTGCACTGGCAGAGTGAGAAAAGGAGGAGAGGGTGGGGATGGGGAGCAGAGAGGCAGGAAGTGGGAAGCACAGAAGGAGAAAGTTGTGTCTAGAAGAAACAAAGTTTGGAACTTGTCATGAATCGGCAGGATGAAAAGCCACAGTCACAAGTCTGGGAAATGGTCTACAGGAAGAGAAAGCCTGGTATTTTACACCTTCCAGGAGGTGGCGACAGAGTCTAAAGCTGCACAGTGGCAGGCAGTGAGGTGCATCCAAGACTAAACCATCTCTTTAAGACATTGGCACACTTGCTTGACTGATTCCACTCTGCACTGAGGATTTAATAGCCTATGTGCCCAGAGTGCAGCCACCCCAACAGGTGAAATGCCTACAGGCAATCTAGAAGGGTCCTAAGCCAAGTGTGTCGGTACAAACCAAAATGAAATAATGACACTGTCAAGTGAAGAGACCACAGATTTCATTGTTCTCCCACAGCCTTTTAGCAGTTTCTTGAAACTACGCCATTTTCACCATGTATAGTAAGCTGGCATTGCCAAACACTGTACAAAACAGGCTGTCCATGATCTAAGCCCCAGTTTTTCCTGAGCCTCGACTGCCTCCTGGGATTTGGAACACAGCAGGTGGCATGGAAGTTTCTATTTTTGGTGGAGGTGGAAGGGAACTGGGAATCAAAAGCTGCCTAATCATACAGGTAAGTAAACAAGATCAAGTTGATTATCAGTTCGGAATCCCTCTTGCCAAAAAGTCGTAACCTTCAGACTGATTAAGCAAAACAGGATTCTGCTACTCAGAGGCTCTGAGTTTGGGAAGCGCTGGTTTTGATATTTTTTAGCCAGTTTTCATTTACATCTTCTCAGGCTCTTCTGCCTAGGGCTGCTCTGCCCAGTAGGAAACAGCTTCGTGTAAACATCACCACATTTCCCAGTGGTGCCTTCCAGGAGCCACAGTCTCCTCACCCTATTCAGTTGTCCACTTCCTCCTCCTCATTCTGTTCTTCTTCTTCCAACCGTTCCTCGTCTTCATCATTGTCGTCATCCCTACTCTTGTCTTGCTCTTCTGAGTCTGTTTTTCTGTCTTTGTCCTTCTTCTTTTGCTCAGAAGCTTCCTTCTTGCCTTTCTGCTCCCTCCTATATGCTGTAAGGAGGAAGGAGGGGGTTAGGAGGCAGCCCACTTCACGGTGTACCTGGGGCCCAGGAGGAAAAATAACCTGATCTTACAAAACAGACCTCAGGCGGCGCTAACCGCGCTGTTTCTGAGTCACATCCAATACTTGCTTCTTGGGACCCAAGAAGCTGAGAAAGACTTGGGTCCCTTTAGGACCAGGTGAGCAGGTCACACGGGATGAGCACCTCCTTGGCCGAGAAAATAAAAGGCTCATTACCTTCCAGAGCTTCTTTTAACGGCGTAACAAACCGCTGGAACTCCATTTCCTCCATGGCCGAGAGCACATCGCTGGCATTCAGCGTCTTGCGTTTCCCTTTCATCGCGAAGTTGTTGGCACTGAAACAAGAAAAGAAGAAAGATTAAGGGCTGTCAGGTCCTCTCCTGCCGCCCGTGGCGTGGGCGGAAAAACGAGCACCCAGAAGTGCAATGGGAAAGCCCACGTCTTAGATGCACGGAGTGCTGTGACTTGGGGAACTCCCGCCCCCCGCCCCCGTACAAAAGGGTTCAAGCAAAGTTGTTTTGTTCCGTTTGGTTCAGAACTTGGACGAACCGGGGGAGGACTGTGAACCTCCCTTCGGGAGATAGGACGCTGGTACTGGGGTTGGTGGGCTCCGACCCAGGGATCTCTTTGCGCCTCCCTCACGCCACAGACCCAGTTAAGCTCTGGCTAGCTGCACCCGCCGCCTCACCAGGATGTGGCATACAGCACGAAGACACTGGCGGCACGGGAGATGGCGCTCCGGGCCTCCTTGGAGATGTTGACACCCTCCGGGAGCTGTGAGAAGACCAGGGGTGAGCAAAGCTGCCGGCCCAGGTCCCGCTTCCCGCCCCTGCCCGTCGCCCGCACTGGCCCATCTGTGAGTCTAGCTGCTCACGGCCTCCTTGATGATCCTAGTGATGACGGCGTTGGGCAGGTTTAGGTCCTCGGGCCTCTCCGCCATTGCCGCCACCAGGGTTGCACCTCCGCCTCAGGCCTCCTCTTCAGACAGCCACAGCGTCTGGACTTCCCGCGTCGCCGCGGTTCGGCCCAACGAGGCTTCCGTCGCAGCCCACGTTGCCTACTGTGTCCCATACTGCCCCGCGCAGTGTAGCCTCCCTACTCCACTGGCCCCGCCTCCGCCTCCAGTTGCCGGGGCAGCCGAACGTTCCACGCCGCTATGGTTTCGGTTCGCCTGGGGTTCTGTCCGGCCCCACCGACACCCGATGTCCCTTCCCAAGCTCATTTGTCTTCCTCACGCCAACACCACGTCTGGTGATTCTTCACCAGAATAAGTTGGGCTCATTGGGGCTTCCGTTTCCTCCCCATAGTGCTGTGCGCTGCTGCTCGGCTAAGGCGCTGCCTGGCGCGTTGCCTGGGGGGTGGGGAGGGAAAAGGGGACTGAGACGGTGGGGCGGGGCTCCTTTGGGCGAGAGGCGGGGCCTGGTGGGAGGGGCCCATAGGCTTCTTCACCGCCCCTTGAGGAACAGCGTTTAACCGCGGGGCTTCAGCTCCCATCAGTGTGGCTAAGCGTGGATTCTACGGAACCGCAGCCCCTCGAGGCCGGATTCTCATTCCCTTTTACCAAAGGAAGCAGGGAATCTTTTTTCAACTCTTACCGGAGCTGATGTTTATTTTTAATAATTACACCCCTCCAAACTTGGTAATAATAGCATTAAGAAATACTGTTACGTAGAATTTTCCAATGCAAATTAATTTGCCGGCAGAGCACCAGTGCTGGCAACATAGAGATGGGCATGACTACACGTCAGGGCTCAATTGGGTCTGCTGAGGTAATGAAAGGGCGACAGGCAGGTTGTGAGAATAATACATCACTTTCTCATTCGAAAACAAACCCTCTTAGAATTTCTTTTTTAGTTTCTAAAATCGTTCATCGAACATCCTTCCCAGTCTAGAAACATTGCCATAGATAGTTTTACGATGGCTTTTAAAGTTGTATCATTTTCATATTATGTACGTAGACATTGTCTTCACTCCCATTGAGGACTGCTGTTTTTTTCATGAAAAATGTCTCATCGCCTGTTTTCCTGCTTTTGGTAATAAATAAGATAAATATTTCCCTATTAAGCGAAAAAGCAACGGCAATCTGAGGATAAATGGCAACTGAAACGGCTTCAGTTAGAAACTGTCGGATCTGGTGGGAAAATTCCACTTGGATAAGATAGACCTGGTTTAAAGATGTCAGGAGACGCTCAGTGTCAGTCAGTTGCTGTCCTGTTGGAACTGGGCAAACATGTTGTCGGGTATTCTGATCTCTGAAAGGAGCCAGAAATCTGGACATTACAGACTATTTCCATTAAAAATAATGGCTCAAACAAACAAGTCATAGGACAATGGCTCAGCCTAAACAAAACAAGTCATAGGACAGGTGCAATCCTGGGCCAATATTTTGCTATCTTTGGTCTGAATTAAAAGTCCTTTAGAACAGGCACTTGTTTTGTTATTACTGCTCTCCATGCTTATAACAGGTTCCCTCACATATTTGGCAGTCAATAAACATGTTGAATAAAAGAAAGTAGAAATAGACACTATCCTTACAAAATTACTATGAATCAAGTGGTAGCGATTGCATAAAACATTTCTAGAGAGAGAGAGATGATAACATTTATTGAATACCTATTATATTAACACACATAAAAGTACATTTTTTCATTTAATGCTTCTCTAGTCCTGTTTAGAGATTTCCCTCCCTTTACTTCATGTGAAGAAATAGGCTAAGAGAGGTGAAATCACTTGCCTAGGACCACACAGTAAATGAAAAGCCAATGGCCTCAAGTCTGCTAGATCAGCTGTTTGAGTAAATCCATTACTTTACAGTGCATATTTCAGTGCCTGTATGAGAATTGGAGCATATTGAAAAAGGAAACATGTCTTCCAAAGTTTTGAGCCATCTAAAGTACTTCTGTAATACATTCACTATTTTTTAAAAGATTTTATTTATTTATCTTTAGAGGGGCAGGGAAGGAGAGAGGGGGAGAAACATCAATGTATGGTTGCCTCTCATGCATCCCTGGCTGGGAACTGGCCTGCAACCCAGGCATGTGCCCTGACTGGGAATCGAACTGTGATCTCTTGGTTCGCAGGCCCGTGCTCAATCCACTGAGCTATGCCAGCCAGGGCCATTCATTGTTTTTTGACAAGACTTTTTGGAGATGGTGGTATCTTCTCCCTAATGATTAATAAAGGGGAAAAGGAAAGGATGCTGATATTTATTCTGAACTATATGCCAGACCTTTTAATGTCTGTTAACTAATTTTTGTAGTGACCCTGTGAAATAGGCTTATCCTCATTTTGCAGATGAGGAAATTGAAGTTCAGATTAACCAATCTTACTGGCAAATTAGGAGACCTTCTGAAGTTGGTCTGCTCCCAAACTCTTGCCACTTTACTTCACACTGTGATGTTTTCTTACTTGCTTGTTACCCAGTTCTTAATTATCCTGTGACCACCATTTACCTATAGGCATTCGATGGAAATATTTTATTCTTGGAGTCCAAATTAAGATCTGGCTAGTGTATAATACTCCCTAATTCTGTGGTTGTTTCTCCAAAGGGCTAGGAAGCTGCAAGATCAGCTTTTGTCCTAAACCATTTATAACTATGGACTTGCCAGATGAGAGCCAGTGGGATGAAACCACCTGTGACATGGCCGTTTGTCAGCATCCACAATGCTGGGCAACCATCCGCCGGATTGAGAGGGGCCACCCTCGAATCTTGGACTCACGCCACAAAATTCCTCTGGATGTTCATGGTGAATTAGCCAGCCTGTCTCTTTCCTTACAAAACCTTTGAACTATTTCTGTTCGTCTCCCTTTTGTTATGTTACGTGTTTTCTTCTGGTCTGTTTTCTCAGACAAACTCCCAGTGGTCACCATTGTAAACATCTCAGATTCCTGCTTCTTGGCCAAGAGACCTCCTCATCGTCATTTACCAGGATTTACCTTCACTGAGCCTCACTCTTCATTGTCTCAGGGTTCAAAGTTTGACTCCAAATTTCAAGGCAGGTAAATTATCACGGAATCTTCCTTTAAGTGTCTGCTATTGCAAAATTTTGGGTTGATTTACTTTACCCTTGTAAAGGCTTTGAGAAAGCCGAGTTAAAATACTAATTCATTGAAGGAAGTGGTAAATAGGCAGAGGGAAACTAAAAGAAAGCATTCTTATTTGAGTTCTAGGGGTTGGTTAAAATGGGGATTGTATTAGTTTGCTAGGGTGCCATACATACAGCGTGCCACAGACTGAGTGGCTTAAACAACAGAAATTTATCTTCTCAAAAATTATGGAGGCTAGAAGTTCAAGATTAAGGTGTTAGCAGAACTGCTTTCTTCTGAGCCCTTGCTCCTTGGCTTGTAGGTGGCTGTCTTCTCCCTGTGTCTTAACATGGTCTTCCCTCTGTGTGTCTGTGTCCTATCTGCTCTTTTTATAAGCACACCAGTCCTATTAGATGAGGGCTCACCAATATGACCTCATTTTACCTTAGTTACCTCTTTAAAGAGCCTGTCTCCAAAAACAGTGAAAATATGAGGTGCCTGGGGTTAGGGCATTAACAAATGAATTTTGGGGGACGCAATTCAGCCCATATCAGGGACGATCTCATGAACTCCCGTGGGTCATCAGAAACTGTCTACACATGCTGTTTTTCTTATCTTTTATTTTTAAGTATGAAACTGTAGGCTCCTGAAGGAAGAAGCAATGGCTTTTCTGTTTGAGTGTCCTACAAAGTTTAGGTGCTAGGTTAGTGCTGGCTGATGTGTGAAGTTAAAGTAAAGGTAGGTGCAGAAATCTCAGACCTTTAAAATTTGAAGACCTTGTTGCCTGGAATCAAAGCACTAGTAGCGGCTCTTGTAGTGATTTCTTGTCTCCAATTCCATTTAAGTGGCCCTTGGTGATTTTTCTTAGGCTAAAGATAGTGTAGGAAAGGAAAGGACTCCTTTTAGGTTCTTTAGGACTCAAACCCTGGAAAACAGTGGCTTTTCCCAGGCAGGACCTATGAAGGCCAAGACCACGGCATCATTTGTTCAGTCACTCCTTGAATTCACAGGTATATCTCAGTAGGGGCTGCTTTCCTGGGCACTGGGGATACAGTGGTGAACAAGATAGAGTCTTTACCCTCAAGGGGCTTTCAGCCTAGCTGGGGAGGCAAAGAATCCTTTATTGTGATGAGTGTAGCAAGAAGAGTGCCCCCTAGGTGTGTGGACGCCCATGGGAAGGATCCCTAACCCGGGTTCTGCCTTCTGTGTAGGTGGTGTCCTGCTTAGACCTGAAATTAGAGCAGCTTAGTGAAGTGGGGGTTGTAGGTGGGACGAGGACAGGAAGAGAGTTCTAGACTCCAGAAATAGCACATACAAAACCCAGAAGGCAAAAAGAAATTCTTTAGGTATCAGGAAACAAGTTCTGTGTGTTTGGAACAGACGGCAGGAATAGGGGAGTGGTCAGAGGTAAGACTGGGGAGCTGGAGTGAAAAGCCGGGGCCTTCATCATGTAGGACTTTGTAAGTCGGGCTAAGGAGTGGACCTTTATCTTATATCTCTTTTCAATATTTATTCATTTATACATTTAACATGTTTTTTTTAAAAAAATAAAATAGCAAGTGGTTAGAAAATATAAGAGGACAGTATTCTCTTTTTTATTGTGGTAAGTATACACAACATGAAATTTACCACTTTACGATTTTTAAGTGCACAGTTCAGTAGCATTAAGTACATTTACAATGTCATGCAACCATCACCATTATCCATTGCTGGAACTTTTTCATCATCTCAAACAGGAACTTCGTACTCATTCATCAATAGCTCCTCTTTCCCTCCTCCCTCCAGCTCCTGATAATCTCTGTTGTATTTTCTGTCTATGAATTCGCCAGTTGTAGGTTCATCATATAAGTGGAATCATACAGTATTTATCCTTTTGTGTCTGGTTTATTTCATCTAGTGTGATGTTTTCAATGTTCTTCTGTGTTGTAGCATGTATCAGAATTTCACTCCTTTTAAAAATATTTTTTTGTGTGTATATGCCACATTTTGTTTATTTCATATGTTTTTGGACATCTCCATCAAAGGTACTTAATGAACCTTTATTGATGGTCATGTAACCATCTGTAGCTGGGGAGAGAGAGGCATAGGCTGTGCATTCAGTTTGATCCAACAAATAGTCGTGCAGCGTTTGCAACGTGCAGTGTCTGTTTGGGAGCTGTTCCACGAAAAACAAACAAAACTTAATGAGATGGCAAGATCCTACATTCATTCGGTAAGTATTCAGTTCAAGGCTTTCTATAAGCAGAAGGCTTTTCCTCGTAGCACTCATTTTATCATCCCAAGAAGTCCTTTGTATCGCAGTCTCATGGTCAGAAACTCATTTTTTAGGCCTCGGAAGAAGTTACCTGACAAAGATTTGATCAACTGGGCTGATAGATCTTTCAAAGTAAGTCACAGATTGAAAAAGGTACTTCCTCTGCATCTTCTCTTTACTAATGGAAATAAAACACTTGCCTTTATTTAGCACTGTTTTGGGGGATAGCTGCAGTCTGAACGATGCTGGTCATGATGACGATGATAACTGCCTAACATTGGGCCCTTACTATACGCCAGGCTCTGTGCTAATGGCTTTACATGCTGTGCTGTTTCCAGAAATCCCAGACCCAACTGGGTTTGATTTGTGGCAGTTTGGCATATGTGAGCATTTTGTCTCTATCCTACTTACAATGTGTTCCGCTACTGAGTAAACACTGTCATCTCACAATACAGGGAAATTAGAAGGCTGGAATGGCAGACCTAAATTGGGCCTGAAAGTCATCTACTCCAATGACTTTCAAACATTTTTAGCTATAACCTACAGTTAGAATTACATTGTGCAACAAAAATGTCATGGAACAGTTCTTACCCTAACTGAGGGGGATGCACTCTGAGGTTTTCTTTTCTGTTTTTATTTTATTCTATTTCATTTTTAAACAATGTAGGCCACAATTCACTCAGTTTGATTTGATGACCTATAAATAAGTTGCAATTACAGTTTGAAGAACATCAGTATGGTCTCTCTCATGTATTTTACTGTTGAAGAAACTGAGGCCCAGATAGGAAGTGATTTGCTAAAGCACATAGCTAGTTAGGAGCAGAACTAAATTAGAGTTTAAGGAGGAAACCCCACCCATTGATATATTCATCTACAATAAGCGAGCTTTGCTATGCTTTGCAGTCCTATTGATGCTTTTTATTTTTTCATGGGATACGTCACTTTTCAGTGTCATGTTGTGGGGAGTGTGAGGAACTCCGAGAGGGTAGATAGGTTTGAATGGATGAACGAACAAAGCACTCACCTCTTTGACCACTTTGAACAAGAGGGTTAGGTTAAATGAGTTTTAAATTAATTATTTGAATAGATAATACACGGACATGGTTCTAAATTCAGAGGCAGGAAAAGGTTTACAGTGCAAAGAAGTCTCCCCTGTTCCCCTAAGCCTGTCAGTTCCTTTTCGTGGGGACAACCTTACTCTTAGCCACCCCCTTTCCTACTAGGGATATGGACTAGATCATTTATGAGGTTTCCTGGGATTTAGTGTTCTAGTATTTTAAATAGCTAAATATGAAGAGAGTTAAGACATTAACTTTTATGTAGACGTCTATAATTATAGATAGGCTAAAAAAGTAGAAAACTTGCTTTTGTCTCTGTCGATGCCCCCCTACTCCTAAATTGTATTGTAATATCTCCAGAGGATCTAAGTGTTTGCAGTGGAGTGGCCAGAATTAGTGTTCCCTTAGATAAGCTCCAAGGCACCCTTGTATGGGGTGGGGTTGGGAGTTGCCAAATGCCACCGTAATGTCACAGGAAGCGGGAAGGCTACTCACTTAATGAATGCTCACTCTTACAGTACCTGTACTGATACCTGGTTTCTTAGGTGAATATTATGAAGGTGTTTGGGGGATAGGAGAATGCCTTTTTGTTATCTTGTGAGCCACCGTACCCTTCTGGTTCGCATGATAATTGAGTCCTTGGTTTGGTACTGAGTGCCATCAGGAACTGGTACCTTCAAATGATACATAGGCTTTATATTTTTCTCTTAGCTTCCAGTGCTAAATTTGAATGAGACACCACTTCCTTGCCCTCAAGATGTTAGAAATATGGCTGTAGTCTGGATTCCCAAAGAACCAGAGGACCGTGTTGGGTGAGTGTCATATCTAGAACTAAGAGGTCTTCAAACTCTTATTTTCTACAAAGCCCTGCTGTCCTCTGCAGGCCTCCTTTTATGATCCCCTTTGTAGCCACCTCACTGCAGGTAGCAGGAAGGACAACCAGAGGAGGTCGTGGTCTCTTGCATCTGCCACTTGCTACACTGGAATTCTATTTTAATGCACTTGGAGATTCATGTCCTGGGGCTTCTCTATATGAAATTCTATGTGGCAGTAAATAGCATACAAGATAGGGCCCAATGTATTTGTGAGGTTTGATTCAGAAACAAATGCTTTCTGACTATTAGTTTTTCTTATTAGCCGTCAGCAACTAGTGAAAATGTTTTCAGTGAAGCACATGACTCTTTGATCTCAACCGCAAGGCCCAGCAGTAGCACAGTGGCCCGAAGCAAACAGCACACAGAGCTTGTATACAAGCTGAACGTCACTGAGATTGCTTGGCAAAGACCCAAAGCCTTGCTAATATTGACAATTTTTGGAATAAAGTAGTTTTTCTTTCTTTCTTTACAAAAATTTTACTTACTTATTTATTTATAGAGAGAGGAGAAGGGAGGGAGAGAAGAGAGGGAGAGAAACATGGATGTGAGAGAGAAGCTGTTACCTCTCACATGTGCCCTGACTGGGGACCAAACCCACAACCCAGACATGTGCTCTGACTGAGAATCGAACCAGGGACCTTTCGCTTTTGGGACAACGTCCATCCAACCCAGCCACACTGGTCGGGGCAAAAGTGGTTTTTCTTTTGTGACTGCTAAGGCTTTCAGTTGCTTGCTAAGTGACTGTTTAGATGATGAGACTTAAGAATTTTTTCAATTGTATTTTCTTTTTTAAAAAAGAACCTGTTAATGCTTCTTTATATATGCATTCTTTATGTGTGTATATGTACGTGTGTGTGTGTGTGTGTGTGTATGTGTAGGTTAAATAAACAAATTAAAAAAATCCTAAGGGTTCACTTCCTTTCATATAAAAGAAGCCCGGATGCAGGTGGGCCAGGGCTAGTAAGTCAGGTCCATGAGGTTATCAGAAACCAGAGTTCCTTCTAGCTCTCTGGGTCATCATCCTTAGCCATGGCTTCCGTCTTCTAGGGGGCTTCATAGGGGATTTTAAGGTCTAAACGACTGCTAGGGCTTCAGCCATCATAGCCATATTCCGGGCACAAAGGAGGAGGAAGACACCAGAGCAAAAATATTTGAGCACCTCCTCATGTGAAGTATGGAAAATTCAATGGAGAACCAAATATACTTGGTCCCTGTCCTTCTGCAGTCTTGTGGTGGTAGAGATTCAGGCATTACAGACATCACCAGACCTAGGTATATATAATTGCGAATTTGGATTAATGCTATTAAAGCAAATAACTGGATTGTATGAGAGAATCGTGGGGAACCTAATTTAGATGTGAGGGTGGGGGTCCTTTTTTTAGCAGCTTCTGGGCAGCAGGTGTAGCTGGACTCCCAACCAGCCATGCTCGAGTATTGAATAGAGGATAGAAATCTTCATAGTCGTCATTCACAAATGTTCCTGGTACTTTTGTTTAAGAGGTTTGGGAATAAGTTGTGGTTATTCTTATTTCAAGTCCAGCTGAGAAGCATGTTGTTCCCAGCCAGGATGGGAGGAAGAAAAGAAAGACACCTACAGTGGTGAGTTTGATGCTTTGGCCAGAGCTTTATGATATCACTCTATAGAGTTTATTTTTGTTTTCCTTGAGCTATCTTCTCCCTTCCCCTGATCTCTCTTTAAATGAACAAAATTTGCAAAAGAAAATCCCTCTTGAGAAATGATTACCAAACCATTTGTGTTCAGAGACTCTTTTTCCCTACCTCCTTCCTGTAGGAAGGTGAAGAACATCACCTTGAAGAGATGTTAGGAGGAACTGTTGGGTGTTCATGGGAAATTTTTGGTCAGTTAAAAACGAATTCCCAGTGTGATGGAAATAGAATTTCAGTGGACTGGGAGTTATAATGGACCTGGGCTTTTACGTCTGGTACTACCATTTGTTGGACAGATGTAGCCTTGGAGAGTCATAGAGCTGGGAGGTTGCCACGTCTAGGAGAATAGTGTCTTGGTCCATTTTGTTCATTGCTGAATCCCAGCCCTAGCCCTGTGTCTGACACATGGTTTTCCAATAAGTATCTGTTCAGTGTGTTCTGTGAATAAGTGAATAACCTTTTGGGGGGAAAATAAACAAAACAACTCATCCCTGTTGTGATCTGAATTCAGCAGCAGGGTTGGGTAGGCAGAGAGGGAAGAGTGTGGTGGCCCTCACAGTGCAGAGTGGGGAGGGGCTGCTCCCAGACTAGGTCTGGAAACAGGAAGTTGCACGTGCCAGGGCTGGGTTGGGAGGCTGGAAGGCGGGTGGGAAGTGGTGTTGAAGCGAGTGCGTCAGGGAGCTCTTCCCACTGTTTCTCTTCCAGAAAGACAAGTCATCTCCGGTTCTCTCTGGAAAGCAGGACTTAGGAGCACAGTTGCGAGCTCCAGGGATAATGGTGCCTCCCCCCTCCCCGGTACACTTTTTTGAGCAACTAAATTCAGAATTCCCACCTTTCTGGAACCAATCTGACACATTACCTCGGTATCTGCTAAGTGAGTAAGTATCACATAAGCCTGTGGGAGAGCCAGGGCCCCTGCTTTTCTTTGTAGCTGAGAAGGGTCAAAGCAGTGTGCCCTTCGTGAGTTGGGGGGCAGAAAACCATCACCCTACTTGTTCACTGAGTTCTTAGACTTAAGAAAACACAGTGGTGCCGACAGTCACCACCGTTTATCAAGTACTTTCCATCTGCCAAGCCCTGTGCTAAAGAAGCACATTACGCACATTCTGTCATTTAAATCTCCACTAGGAGGTACACCCAATCACGCTCCCCTTTTATCCACGAGTTATGGGTAAGTGGGAGGCTGAATGGATTCGTGCTTCGGAGTGACACAACCTTCGTACTTTGTGTCAGAACTTACTGGCTTCATGAATTTAGGTAATTTATTTAGCTTCTTTAAGCTTCCTTTTCCTCATTTGGAAAATGAGGATGATAATACCCGTCCCCAGGGTGTTGTAAGGATTCACTGGTATAACGCCCACGAGCCTTACAGATAGCAAACACTTGATCCACACAGCTGTAAATCCACCTGAAAGCTGTTAGTGAATGAGCACCTGTTGGTACGGGCCTTTTAGGCGCACAGTGGACAGTTCTTCAAGTTCGTACCCCTTTTTGTGTTCCCTCTCAGCCACGCTCTCCAGGAAGAGCTGCTGCTGAGTGCCTGGCTCTCTCTGTCCCCTTCAGTCTTTTGTCAGATGAAGAGAGAAGCTCACCTTGTCCGGAGATGATGACACAGCTGGCCATGATGAAAAAGAAACCTCCTCTGGAAAACAGCCGACCCGACAGTGCCATTTCCGCCAAGATGGTTTTATCTGCACACCGCCTCACCCTGCAGGTAAGAGTCAGGGAGCCTCCAGCAAGATGTCTATGCAAACCCAAATTCATCTGTCTTCAACGCACGGACACTTGACTTTCCATTCCTTCTCTTCTCTCCATCCACCTTGGACTGAAGCCCCACAGAAGGGCTGGGCCATATGCAGGTGAAAGCAGAAGTATGGGGAGGGGTTGAGGGGAGCAGTGTTCTGTCTTTCCCCTGCACTTCGTTTCCTACCCGTTCCCCTGTCCGGGCTCACGGTTCAGTCCCGGGCTCACAGTTCAGTGCTGCACATACCAGGTTCTCAATAGTGCGTGTGGACGAGAGGGATACATGCATTTGGGGAATACATTTGGGGAAAGGGCAAGACCTGTAGTAGAGTTTTTCTTTCTTTCATTTTCTCCAGAGACCAGTGTTAAGATATCCTGAACATTTGAAGAGATTATATTATAACCTGAAGGAAGAAAATAGGTTTTCTAGTGCTGCCAGATCTCCAGGTACCATTCCCTCAGCCCACAACACTCATACTTGATCTTGGTCCAAATTCAGTTGTGTCTGTGGCCATAGTCACACAGGCAGGTAGAACTCAGGAAACTACAATTTCAAGAAGCAGCCGCCACCCCTCCACCCCGCCCAGCCTGCCCTGGCTGGGTCCTGACCAGAGAGCGTCCCCCGTTGTGCAGCAGGGCACAGCAAGTGGCCCCGGGGGGGGGGGGGGAGGGTGGAAGCTGCCAGGGAGAAGAGCGTCAAGCTGCTTTTCTGGTCGCCAGGTAATGGGAAGCAGCAGTGGCCCCAGGAGAGGCAGCAACCGAGGACGATGAAGACACCTGCTAAGAAACAGGTAGAGCAGCACTGAGGGGTCGCCTAGGCCTTGCTGGGACTGGAGACGTGGGTGCCTCCTGGAACAGGAAGGGGTGTGTAAGAGGTGGGACTGCCCCTGTTCTCTGCCTGGCTATAGATATGACGTTCCTATTTGGATGTAGATATTAACTTCCTTCTTTTAGACTCTTTTTGAAAAGTTTTCTTCACTTCCCAAAAGTCCTAACTCCGTTCTTCCTTGTGCCGGTTTCAGGAGGCCAAAAAGAAACCCAAGAATGATCCAGGGAGCCACAGCACTTTGAATAAACATATAGGTGCCTTGGTTTGTGACCCATGTTATGGTAAGGAGAATGTGGGTTGAGAGTGCAGAGGCCCGGGACAGAGCTGAGGGCAGGAAAAGCTAAACGTGTTTGTCATTTGGGAACCTGTCTTATCAGGATTCGGAATTCTCCTTGGAATGCTTTGGCTTGGCTTCCATCCTTCCATCCTACATTTACTAAGCAAGCAAGGAGGGCCAGATGTCTGCTTCATACGGGATTTGAGAGAGGACCACGGGCATGAGTCAGAGCCGTTTTCCCTCAGGTCCAACTTTAGAAAAGGCGGAGCAGTTTGAGGGTGATGAACAAGTCCATGTTACTGAAGGGAAGACCCCTGAGGACCCATTGGTTGATGAGGCGGGGGAGGTCCAGGGCCCCCTCACGAAAGCCCCAAGAGAATTCTAAGGAAGCAGAGTCTGGGCCCTCCGCCTCCTCTGCCACAAGTTAATCTGCAGCCTGAGGCTGAGATCGACACACCATCTAGCCCCATCTGGGAGGTGGGTAGCAAATTCTTGATAGGTGGTCCTTTTCCTCCAGTGTTCATGCTGGAGATAAGATGGGTATCTTGCTTTTTGTGGTAGTTCTTGTCATCTCTGAGTTGAAGGATATACTTACCCCTGTCCTACTGACATTTCTCAGCTGGAGTGCAGAATGGGAGGAAGGGAGGGAGAAAGAGTCTCCCTAAAAACCTTCTGCCCTACTTAGTCTGGACATTGCTGACTGTAATGTGAAAATAACTGCTTAATCATCAGAATTCACTCTCCAACCCTGGGGCACTGGGAAGGCTGGAGGGTGAGGGGAGGTGTTTCCTGGGAAGGAAGCTGCTCTCTTGGCTTATTTCCCATCCCACTGAGCTCTCTGATACCAACGGTGTCCTCTAACCCGGAGATCTAAGAAGGCTCCTCACCCTCACATGGGAGGTAGACCGAGCCAGGGCTGTGGCCCTGGGCAGGAGGCGACTTGTCCAAGGGTAGCACCCCATCCAGGGCGATCCACACCCCTGAATTCCACTCTGGTGCCTTTACTGTTTCTGTGACCTCCAATAGGCGAAGTTTTGCTCGGGTGAATGGGGTGCCCCTTTGAATCATGTGCTTAGAGGGGTGGCCTGTCTGCATTGAGCTGAGAAAGGCCTTATGAAAGAGACAATATTTGCATTGGGATTTGGGTACGTGTGAGAGTTTTCCTGACAGGGCAGAGAAGTCCTGGGAGTGGGAATAATCTGTGCTTGGGCATGCTGGCACAGCATGGCTGCTCAGGGACACCGAGCTGTCCACCATGGCTGCGAGGTTGGGTGTTTACGGGAGAGAGGCGGGGACGGGCTTGTACAGCCTGCCAAGATGTTTGACCTCTATCCTCCAGGTCAGTGGTGCTCTGCTTCAACTGTACCCTGAAACAACTGAGGAGCTTTAAAAACCCTAATTCCTGGGCTGCACCCCAGATCTATTTTTTAAAATATATTTTATTGATTTTGCCATTACAGTTGTCCCATTTCCCCCCTTCATTCCCCTCCACCCTGCACACCCCCTCCCACCCACATTCCCCCGCTTTAGTTCATGTCCATGTATCATAAGTTCTTTAGCTTCTACATTTCCCACACTACTCTTGCCCTCTCCCTGTCTATTTTCTCCCCACCGTCTATGCTACTTATTCTCTACCTCCTCCTCCCTCTCCTCCCACTCCCCTGTTACTAACCTTCCACATGATCTCCATTTCTGTGGCTTTGCTCTTGTTTTAGGTGTCCACTTAGTCTGCTATTGTTTTAGGTGTGGTTGTTAATAACTGTGAGTTTTCTGTCCTTTCACTCTTCATATTTTTTATCTTCTTTTTCTTAGATAAGTCCTTTTAACATTTCATACAATAAGGGCTTGGTGATGATGAACTCCTTGAACTTGATCTTATCTGAGAAGAGCTTTATCTGCCCTTCCATTCTAAATGAAAGCTTTGCTGGATAGAGTAATCTTGGATGTAGGTCCTTGCCTTTCATGACTTGGAATACTTCTTTCCAGCCCCTTCTTAGGCAAGAAGGTCTCTTTTGAGAAATCAGCTGACAGTCTAATGGGAACTCCTTTGTGGGTGATTGTCCCCTTATCTCTTGCTGCTTCTGGAATTCTCTCCTTCATTTTAATCTTGGCTAACGTAACTATGATGTGCCTTGGTATGTTCCTCCTTGGGTCCACTTTCTTTGGGATTCTCTGAGCTTCCTGGACTTCCTGGAAGTCTATTTCCTTTGCCAGATTGGGGAAGTTCTCCTTTATTATTTGTTCAAACAAGTTTTCCACTTGTTGCTCTTCCTCTTCCCCTTCTGGTACCCCTATAATTCGGATGTTGGAACGTTTAAAGATGTCCTGGAGGTTCCTCAGCCTCTCCTCATTTTTTTGAATTCTCGTTTCTTCATTCTTTTCTGTTTGGTTTGTTTCTTCCTTCTGGTCCACTCCATTGATTTGAGTCTCACTTTCTTTCCATCACTATTGGTTCCCTGTGCATTTTTCTTCATTTCACTTAGCATAGCTTTCATTTGTTCATCTAATTTGCAAACAAAATCAACCAGTTTTGTGAACATCCTGATCACCAGTGTTTTGAACTGTGCATCTGATAGGTTGGCTATCTCTTGGTCGCTTAAAAGTATTGGCTCTGGGGCTCTGAGCTGTTCTTCTGTTTGAGTCATTTTTGGTCAGATGGCGCCTGTTTCGTATGAGGGGCAGAGCCTTAGGTATTCACCTGTGTAGGGCAACCTAGTTGCTGGGTTGTGACACTGTCTGTGGGGGCGGGATCAGAGAGGGAACAATGGTGCCTATTCCAAGCTCTCTCAGATTTGCGTCCCCTCTGCTGCCTCCCACACGCAAACTGGGCCCCCCAGTGCTGGTTCCCAGGTGGGCGGGCCTATGCACACTCCAGGACCTTGCGGGTCTCCCCAACGACCTGTCGTGTGAGGCTGAGAGTCTCTCCTGGCACCTTTTCAATCAGTGTTTTTAGGATTTATTTCCTGTTGCTGGGGCCCTGGGCTGCGTGGTCCGTCTCACTGCCAGTTCTTGCCTAGTTTATCTGTGTGCGAATGTGACTGCTAACAGCCAACCGCCCTGCCCATTTCCTCCCAGCATCTGGGGTCTGCGAGCTGGGCGCCGGCACTGCCTGCAATTGGTGCCTGCGATCCCGGGTCTAGCAGCCACTGCGTTCTCCTGCCGGGTTCCCTCTCCGCTGACTGCCGACTCCGCCCCTCTTACCGGTCTGGTTGAATGGTTGTCGGACTTCTGTAGTTCAATTTTCTGTTTTGGTTGTGTTATTGTTTATAAATCTTTGTTGTCTTTAATTTTGGTTGTGCGAGGAGGCACAGTGTTTCCACCTACACCTCCATCTTGGCCGGAAGTCCCACTCTAGATCTATTAAATCAGAATTTCTGGGGTTGGCACCCAGGCCTCGGTGTTTTTAGAACTCTCCAGTGCTTCAGTGTGCAGCTAATATGGGAGCCAGTCCTGGCGGAGAGCCAACAGAAGTTTTGAGCAAGGGAGTTCCTTGACTGGCTTTGCCTTTTAGCATACCTCTGGTGGCAGCTTGAAAGATGTTTGTTTATAGAAAGGGATGCTGAGAATGGAAAGAATGAGTTCACTTCAGGACTAGTTGGGGATAAAGCTGAGGCAAAACAATTCTGGAGCTAGAGCTTTTTGCGGGGAGGGGTTTCGTTTTCAGAACCCAGTGTGGGTGCACTAGGCGTGGCGCAAGAAGGGCAGAGGAGTGTTCGTGAACGGAAAAGGTAGAGTCAGGGCTGCTTTTGCTGCTATGCTGTGCAGGTAGCTGCTGCCTAGGTGTCTTGGAGGGATCCTGGGTCTTTCAACACACACTTTACCTCGGTCTCTAATTCTGCAGTAGATGTGGGCACAGTTCCAGGTGAACAGAACCACAAATAGAACGCAGAAAGCCTAGCTCCCTTGTAGCTGCCTCTACACTCCTGCCTTGTCCTGGATAGGGAGTCACTTGTAGACTAGGGGATCAATTAGAAGCCCAAAAATAGGATTGAAGTACATATAAGAAGAGAACTGAGTTGGCTTTGTGGTCACTAGGTCACGGAACTCCACCAGGTCAGGAAAGTGACCAGCAGCAGCAGCAGCAGCAGATGAAGACAAATGGCCCCGCCTCGCCACAGGTGAGAGTGTGCGAGGGCCGTCCTGCGAGGGCCCCGTTTCAATTATGTGGTGCCATCCAGCGAACCACCCTGAAGCCGAAACCACAGCGGTGTGTTGTTTCTCATGATTCTGTGGGTCGACCGGAGAGTTTGCCCGGTCTGGTTTGATGTCACTCCTGCAGCCGCAGTCAGCTGGAGGTCGGGCTGGGCTGCTGGCCGGGTTGCCTTGGTTCTCTGCGGTGAGCTCCCTGCGTGGGGCTAGTTTGGGCCTTTGACGGCATGGCGATCTCATGCAAGCACTTGCTTAAGGGATGGGCCTAGAGCTGGAATGGTGTCACTTCTGCCACATTTTATTAGACCCCCCTGCCACCCTCAAATCTAGCCCAGGTTCAAGAGGAGAGGAGATCTATTGATGGAAGGAGCAGTGAGTGTGTACGGGACTGGGCGGAATGGTTGGCAGCCACGTCTGGAGGCAGTCTGTCCTCAGCTGGCAGCTGGGAATGGGGAAAGTGGGCTCTGGCTTCATCGGGACAGCCTGGAGGGTAAAGAATGTGTGGTACAAGCCTCTTCTCTCTTCAGTCTCAGGTGGTGGGATTTTGTCGTGTCTTAGAGGTTAATTTCTCTGAAAAAAGCATAATTTAGACAAAATGTCAAGTTTCCTTACCCTAACTCCAGTGGATTCCACAGGATTCCACAGAGCGACCACAGATGGACCATGCTGAGAACAACGTGGATTCCTCCCTCAGTGAGCAGAGTAAGTTGGTAGGGTGGAAGGACCTTTGAAAGTGACCGAGGACAGACAGGGAGAGCTAACTCTGTGCTGGCCAGCCTGGTTCACCTCCCTGCATGACACAGTCCTCATGCCTCTGAAGGGTCCTGAAGACACCCCAGCCCTTCCTTTTCTGTCCCACATTTGTCACAGTTAGCTGGGAGAAGGCTACAGGCACAAGTGATGGCTGGGTCTTCTTTTAGATACTGACTTATCCAGGACAGAATCCACTGACGAGGACATCAGTACTGAGACAGAGGTTGTGCCAGAAGAGCAAAAGAGGACCTCGAAGGAATGTTCGGCCAGCACATCTCCACTAAGTTGGAACCCTGAGCTCAAGCTGCTGAGGATTCTTCAGTCCCCTGATGATGAGGACGAGGAGAACCAGCTCTCTGGGGCGCAGAGAGAAGAGTCTCCAGAGGCAGGAGCCGTGGCCGGTCAGCCTTGTTCCACCGCAGGGCGCTTAGAAATCTGAGGACAGCGACCTTGGACACAAGGGCTGGAAGGAGAGGGGCTTTCTCCCTGGAGCCTTTACCAGGGCCTGAGCTCCAGGTTCTGTTTTCTTCATTCGCCTCTACTTGCCTCTAAAATAAGTGAGGGAGAAAGAGCCCCACCCTTTTAAACCTGAATTGTTTCTTTTCCATTAGGACCAGAATGATTTGTGATTAAACATAGCTGCTGTTTAATCAAAAGACTCATTCTCTGTTTCTGGGAGGCGGAGAGAGGTATTTCTTGGCATCTCTTTTCTGGGTCACTTTTATCTCCTCTCTGAAGCTCTGAAAGGTTTCCAGTTCCAGGAAGATGAATTTGACCTGAAGGAACCCCTCCAGTGTCCCTAACTTTTCCTCTCATCCTCAGGAAATGGCTTCTTTTCAGGGTGGCGTCCACATAATCATTCAATAATATTTGTTGTGTTATGTGTAATATTCCTTTGTGTGTGGTACAGGACTCATAATAACCAGAAAGAGGCTGAAAGCTGCGATTTTTAAATGACTGAGTCTGCAGGAACATTTCCCTGATGCTCATACTCAGGATTGCTTGAACTTGATTTTTGGATTTTTTTTTTATGTTTTTGTCCTTAAACTTTTAGTATGAAAAATTTCAACATTACACAAAAGTAAAGAGGACAATATAACGAAACTCTTATGTACCCAGTAAAAGTTCTGGGCCCTGTGTCCCGTGAGCCGGGGCAAGGGCAATTGGAGACCCAGAATTCCCAGCAGCCCCGAGGTTGAGGTCAGGCTTCCCTCCCACAAGTCGGGGCTGGGTAGAAGAAGGGAGTCCCCATGTGTCAGCTGTACGCACAGGAACTTAGCCTCAGCCGCCAGGTAAACTGGTGGCAAGGTGACAAACGATGACATCCTGCCCCTTCTGAGAAGACAGCCCTCTGATTTGGAGTCAGGGGTGAGGGAGCCCTGTGTTTTGGGGTTGCAACAGCCTGGAGTAGAGTTCCTATCTCACTGAAGTTGGGAAAGCGGGGGGCCATAGATTCTTGTAGTCCTCACTGAGCTTTGGTCGAATTTCTTGAACAAATGTTTCTTCATTTGTTGGATGCCCTTAGGGTCATTGCTAGAGACTTAAAAGAGTAAAAAAAAATTTTTTTTTCACTATTTTCACTGGAGAGCAGTCTGTGAAGCTCCTTATACTGTTATGCCAGAGGTGGGACTCTGGGCTGAGGCTGAGGTCTTTATCTGAGGAGAAACCTGTCCCTCATCAGTTATTTGGGTGCCCTAAGTACAGTTCATGCAAGAAAGGCAGATTAAATGTTCGACTCCTTCTTAGCATTGTCTCAAACACAGTCCGAATTAGAAAACTCAAGCTGCTGCCTACCCATTCCTCCCCATCCCCAAGCCGAATAAAATGATGCGACATCATTTGTGTTGCTAGACTGGACTATACTTGGTTGAATCTTCATGGTCAGAGGAATCCAAGAGGCATTATTTGGCTTGTTTTAAAGAAAATACTATTTTTCAAATGTATATTACATTGCAGAATAACTGCCATGGGAATTTAAACATTTACAACTTTTTTCACTTCCTTAGCCTACCCTCAGACATGTCCACCCAAGCAAACACGATTTCCAGTGGTCAGGAGTGGGGTTGAGGATGTGCAGGGCTTAGCTTTCATTTGCTCATTCTATCTGGAGACTCAGAGAAGAGAAGGTCTAACTATCTGGTAACTCATTCAACTACTTTGTAAAGCAAGTCTCAGATGTTGACACGTTCTTTTAAGTCCTGCTGATGAGTACAAAGTTACCTTTTGAATCATGACGCATTTGGAGTGAGAAGATATTTGCCATCGGAACGCTGGCCTTTGCTTCTATTTTCAAAGGGAGGTAAAACTTTAGCAGGTTGAAACCTGTTTCACCTTTATTATACCAACCCCTCAAATTTGGATAATCACAAACAGAATTTAGGGAAATACAATCTACATTCAACATTACAGTTTTCAAGATGCTTTTCACTCACTATTTTGGTTGGCTCTCTGGCCAACTCAACAGGTAAATATTATAACCAAACGCAGGTCTGCCGCCCGGGGCTTCAAGAGGCAGGTGCTGATGTAAAGGGAAGTGGTTTTATTTAGGGGCCAGCCACCTGGAAGATGGAGGACTCTCGTCTCAAAGCCCATCTAAGCATCTCAGGCCTCCTGGCTAGTTTGTGTAGCGAAATTGTGGAAAGAGGGGAACTAAGGAATTTCTGGTGACGTGCAGTGTCTCGGCTCTGCTCTTGGGTGGTTTCAGTGTTGTCTCCTGTGCGTGCCATCACAGTTTCATCGCGCCATCTGCAGTTTCACTGCTGATATCTGGGGACGGGACATGCAGCAGTGTTCCTGCTGGTTCTGATGCAAGTTGCTGATGCCCAGTCTTTTGTGGTCAGGGTTGTTCCTTGGTTAAGTAAGCAAGAGCTGCAACTGCTGCTGTCTACAAAACACAAGGAAATTTTTAATACATGAATCTTCTATGAGTTTGTTAATACAGCCTAATCTATAATTACCATCTGATTAGTATACTATGTTTATTTCAGTCATGGTTACAATTCCCCACTGTCAATTCTTCCTCCATATCTATAGAGCTGTTGATGTCTTTTGAATCTTCTGGGGGAATGAAAAACCTGAGCCTGTTGTAAAGCAAAATCTTATAACTTTATAATATATATTATATGTGTGTGTGTATATATATTTGCTTTTATGTGCTTTATATTTTCTTTAATACATATATATAATACATTATATATATAATTTTATTTATTTAAAAATATTTTTAACTTATTTTTAGAAAGAGGGGAAGAGCAGGAGAAAGAGGAACATCAATTGGTTGCCTCTTGAATGCCCCTAACTGGGACCCGGCTTGCAACCTGGGCATGTGCCCTGACTGGGAATTGAACCAGTGACCTGTGGCTCACAGGCCGGTGCTCAGTCCACTGAGCCACACCAGCCAGTGCAAAAGCAGGTATATATTATTAGAGGTACCTGTTGAGCAGATATAATTTTTCCATCATGGGAAAAATAAGCCATAAAGAGCTTTGAAACAATAAAGGCAAGCATTATAAAGAAAAGAATGGTTAAACTTAAATACAAAATTCCATGCTAATGTGCTCCTGAGCCCTTGTGGTATCCATGAAAAATAGACTCACAAACCAATCTCCAGTTCCCTCAAAGAGAAGGGTGTTGTGATGCACCAATGTTTATTGAAGACTGTTGCCTGATTTGGGTGATGCTTGTTTCACCAGAGCTGAGTCAACATAAGTACAACAAGGAGGGCTTGGTGGTCATGCAAACTCCTCCTTGTTCTGCCGGTCTGTAGTCTTAAGGCAATTCCATCGTCCAAGACAACCTTGGCTGGAAAGTCCAGAGATTTCTGAATATTAGCAAGGGAGGTGGCAGTTTGGTTGGCTATGGTGATGAAAGTCTTGGAGAGATTCCGAAGTACGTGCTGATGGGTGGCTACTCCCCGCCAGGGTAACAGAGTACCTCTGACGCAATATTCATCAGCATCTGGGATTTCTCCAGGGGGATCGCAGGCCATTCAGGTGAACACTGATTGCTCACCCCGGAGTCCCATTTGTCCAAACAGTTTTTTTTTAAAATTTGCTTGTAGATCTCGGGAAAGAATAGTTCTCCTCTGGGGTCCCCTGGATGGGTTAAAAGCATCTGGATTTGGAGTCCGTGTTCCAGTGGGACCTGCAGGTGAAGCTCTGCCTTTCAGGAGGAGGGTTACTTGAGTGGGCAATCTGCAGAGCAAGCCCTGTCCCAGCAGAGGGATGGGACATTCGGGTAAAGAGAGGAAGCTGTGTGATGATTTCGGGTCTCTGAGTTGGCATCTAAAGGCTGGAGGGAGTTTGTTGCCGCCTTGTCTCATGACCCCCTATGACCAAGACTGTTGTGGGGTTTTCATTATTTTTTGGTCAGTTTGGTGTTTGGTACAGCGTACGTGGCTCCCGTGGCTCCTAAAAGTCAAGCAACTTGTTCCCCACTGTCAATTGTATTCGAGGCTCCTGTGGGGAAATGATGATTGGTCGGGAGGCATCTAGAGGAGCCCCTGGGCCCTCTCGTTCATCATCCGAGTCACCATTCCATTTCACCTTCTGCCAACGTGCCCCCTTTTATTCTTTTTTTTTCTATGCTCACTGCTAGGCACCCGAGGCTTTCTGCCGTGGTGACCTGCACCTGGTCTATCATCCTTGCCCCAGTCTTATCTGTGCATAAGTGAAAAATGAAACTTTGAAGACAATGAACTGAACTAGAGTTTAATGTCTATAACTGTGTATCATAGAGTCTACTGAAACATAATTTCTCCCCCCTAAAATCACCCTCATTTTTTATCAAAAAGCCAAATTAAGACTAATTCATTTACTGCCTTAAGTCCAGTTTCAGTTTGGCCCAATTAATTATTTGTGTACAAATAACAGGAATGGCAGTTGATAATATAGACACTCTTAGGTGTGGTTTGCTGGAAGCTTATAAAGAATTTCCAAATTGAGCTTTAAGTAGCCCCACAGGGTGGAAAAGCCAAGCCATCCAGTTCCTCAAGTTCTCCAGGTCCCCCCAAATGTCTGGAGGTTCTCTCTTGCCATCTCCCGGGAAAGCAACCTTTGCTCCTTACCTGGAAAGACTGCCATGAACCTTATGAATAAGCAAGGGACCAGGCCATTTCCCTGAGGGGATTTTATCATCTTCAAAGCCAATCTTCATTCCTTAAGGCTTTGCTGACTTCCAGAGTCTAGGCATGTCTCTCTCAGACATGACATTCTAGTCATAGTCACGGTTAATAAAACCACATTGGAAACTAGCTTTATGTGTCTTATTGGATTTATGCAAATAACCATATTGCCATAGGAATAATAATACTCATTAAGAGTTTGCAAATGCCAGAGGGATCAGGTAGGAAGAAAAATATAAATACCTCAATATTGCTCATGAAAGTATAATTTACCAAATTGCCTTAAGAAAAAAAAAGGCTTGCTTATCTCTGAAAAAAACATCAAAAATTAGCAATATTTTCAACCGAAAGTTACAAAATTACGATTGTCTTCATTCTGTCCTGTCATTATTTGCCAGTATGTCTACAAATTCAGATATTCCATAGAGTTCTAGTAATCTTCATTCAGTTCAAAAATATGATCTGAAAATTTACTCTCAGAAATATGTAATATAGAATAAGCCAGAGTCCTTTCCACGGATATTTCTAAAGATGCAACATTTGTAAATGCATCATGGATTGGCTCTACGTGACAAAAAAACCCCTCCAAAAACAAAACCTTAAAATGACATGGTTACAGATTTGATACAATTTACAAAGGAATTTCCTTTCCTGTAACAACATTTTAAGATAACAATTAGAATTGCAAATGAAAGTATATCAGAATTTGTAGACTCTTGGAGAATTTGTAGACTCTTGGAGATTTCAATATAATGGGTGTTCTCTAGAACACCCATTTTAATAATAAAAATATGCGTATACAAATAGAACATAGTTATTATTTATTTGACAAAACTTTCTATGTACTTTAAGCATATCAAATAGGCCAACTTGGTTCAAAATTTCTTCGTAAGGAGAAAGAACAAATCCTTGACACACTCCAGGGGCCCACTGGAATGACCCAAAGCCGATTTCAGGTCAAGAAAAACTCTCAACATTTAAACCCTGGGAAGGTTGTCATATATATTTGACCCAAAGATTATATATTGTTAGGAAACAATGTTAAATTATTTATTTACCCAAAGTGAGAATAAAAGTATCAAACATAAATACAGGCTAGCAGAACTTGAGCTGACTTCCCAGAGACCTGTTTCCTTTTACCAGCAAAGCCTTTAAAGGCGGCTGATGCCTTGAGAGGGAGGTCGTGGGGTGGAGTCCCCCAGATAAAGAACTCAGATAAAGAAATTCCTGCAATCCTGCCTTGGGGCTGGCCTGCCAGCCCTGGAAGGGGCTTGGATTTAGAACCTGGGCCGTTGATCTTCTCACCCATTGTACCCCGATGTCTCTGACTCCCTCTCTTTCACGCAGAGTCGACAGACTTAATCAGGAAGAAAGGAGGTGGCAACACGGAGACTGACTGATTGAGGGGGAGGAGCCCGCATTGACCTTTGCTTCAGCCTTCCAGTGTTCTGAGAGAGGGGGTGCCTTGCTAACTGCCATCCCCCCCCCCCCCCCCCCCCCCCCGACTCTGGGCCGAAGGAATCAGGACAATTAAGGCCGAATAGCTGGGGGGCTCCAGCCAGAATGTGTTCCAGGGGAACACGGAGTTCCTCTTTCTGTGCTTAAGCAGACAAGGGGACTTAAGACTTAACCTGTTGGAATGTTGTCCTAGCAGCCATCTGTTCTTACGGAAGTAGTCTGGATTCTTTCCTTCTTTTCTACTTTTTTTTGTGATCTTTACTAGGGGTAGGCCACTTTGTTTGGATCACCATAGTTTTCTGAGCAGACTTCCCAACGACATCTAGCCCCGTTCGACCTGTGTGCAGAAGCAGAGGCAGTGGAAGATCTTCAGATATTCTGGGTGTCCATGCTCTCTTCCTTGCCAGCCTTCTTTTGTTTTGGTATTGGTCCTAACATCTGGGGTAACAGGCTCCATTCTTCCTTGTTTCTGGATTACAGAAATCCCCCTTAGGTGGAAGAGAGTCAGGGTTTCATCCATGGGAGCAGTAATCTTTAAGGAATTGAGCTGACCCAAATGCGCTTACAGGAATTTTCCACTCAATTAAGGACAGAAATATCTCTGGACTTTATAGAAATGATTAGAGGCCCTTCAGATTCCAGAGGAATCTGGAAAAGAATTTCTAAATTTTCTCTTTTAGTTGCCAGAAGGTACCAGTATATGACATTAACTTGCCCTTCTATTCCTATGTAGATTTAAAAAATATAGGGTACCTATTATATGTTAGAGAATCAACCCCTTGGTTATCTTGATAGAGGAGAAAAAAATTCTAGGGAGATGGTTGGAGACTCATTTTCAGGAATATAGCTAGAAATTTTCCAGGATCAAGCGGTAAAGTTGTTTGGGACCACTAGGTGGCGATATTACATTATGAAAATGACATCCTTCAATGTCTGGAGGCCTCTTTTTTTTTTTTTTCCTGACCACTCTCAGGTTATGTTTCCCTTCTTTCATTTCTCCTCCCATAGTCTCTACGGGCTTCACCGCTTGTTTGCTGTCACCTCTCCTGCCAGACTGTGAGTTTCTGTGAGTGGCATCTGTCTTCACTGCACATCTTTAGTCCCTATTTAAGTGCCCGGAACATTGTAAATGCTCAGTAATATATGCTGAGTGAGCGAATGAATAAAAAACATAGGACATATCTCCTTTCTGTAGGACACACATTTAATGTAGCAGTATGAGCTGAGTGGTATGAAGTAGGGGCTAGCTATAGTGATGACAAGAAGGAGGGGCATTGGGATGCTACCTGAGCCCGAGTTAGGTTTTGGCATGTGGAGATGTTTGTGGAAGTGGCCTTTAGCTGGAGGGAAGTGATGTGGGTGGGAAAAGTTTGGGGGATGGGCAAGGAATGTAGTGTTTCTGTCTGGGATGGGCGAAAGCTGGGACTGGAGACAGCTTATGACTAGATTGTTCGGGGCCTTGAATGTCAGGCTAGAGAGAGTGGACTAACATTTAGAAAATGTTAATCTAATGGCAGTGAAACTTGAGTTAGAGGGAGATTGGTAAGACCAGTGAGGTCAGTTAGCAAAGATGAAAAGTGATCAGGGCCTGGATTAGGTAGGTGGCAATAAGAATGGAGACAAAGGGACATGGTACAAAAGAACTAACAAGTACCTGGAAAGTGGAGAGAGAGGAAGAGGGAGGAGTCAAAGAATTTTCAGCCTGATTCAGTTAGGTGCTGCCATTATCAGAAATTGTAAAGTCAAAGGAAAACTCAGATTAAAGAAAGATCAACTTTTGCTCTGGCTGCTGTGGCTCAGTGGAGAGAGGGGTCAGCCTGTGAACCAAAGGGTTGCTGGTTTGATTCCCAGTCAGGGCACATGCTTGGGTTTTGGGCCTGGTCCCCAGTAGGGGGTGTGCAAAAGGCAACCAAACATGGCTGTTTCTCTCCCTCCCTTCCCCTCTGTCTAAACATAAATAAATAAAATCTTAAAAAAAGAAAGAATGGTCAACTTTTGATGTAGTTGGAATTTCTGAACATCAAAACTTTACAATGAAGTTATTGTTATACATGCTTTTCGCTTATGGAAATTCAATACAAAAATGAAGCTCAGGTGGGAGGGAGTGACAGAGAGAATATAATGCAACTGGTGGGGGCTGTTCCAGCTCCGCCACTCAGTGAAAGTCTATCCCAGAGGGAGTGCGAGATGGGGAAGGTGAATTTGCTGTTCCCACTTTGATTTACAATACCATGTGCATTTTATGGGTGACTAATGGCTTATTTGAGGGTAATTTTAGCTATTCACGATCTATTTTAGATCAGAATATCCCAGCAAGATTTGACATTTTAAAATGCATGCCAGACACTAGGCCGGGCAGTAGGCAGCTACCAAGAAGACACATCTCAGTCACTGCATGAGAGTTGCCCACAGTCTAACTGGGTAGAAAGATATGGAAGCAGACAATCAGGGCTAGAGACCACGTGGACAGTCAGAGGTGGGTGCAGAGAGGACGGAGTTTGTTGGTGAGTGTGTAAAAGCAGAGGTGGCCCTGGGCCCTGGGGTTGGAGAGAGACCTGAGAGTCAGCGTCAGAACAGGTAAGAGTAGCAAGGAGAGTGGGTGAGATCTCAGAGGGGAGAATACTGAGGAAGGAGAAGATGCACAACTGGGTAAAATGCTCCCTGTAGAAGTCAGGAAGAGTCATAAAATTAAGGAATTATCAGAGAGGTAGGAGGAAAACTAAGGTAAGGTGGACGAAAACTGAGAAGAGTACCTAATTTTCATAATTAGGAAGCCAGCAGTGACTTCTGAACAGTTTTGGTAGAGTGATGGGGCAGAAAAAGGGGTCCAGAGCGATGGATGAGACCTGGAAGCAAAGAATACATGCCCGTTCTCCCAGTCACAGCTCCAGTAAAACCAGCCCGGGTATATTCCTGACGAAGTTTCCCTGGAGAATTGCTGGGCTCTCTGGATTCCACGACCTCTGCTCCTGTAGGGTCTGTCCACTGGAAGGGCACTCCGTCATCACAGCACACTGATCCAGAGGTTCATTGGTCTCACTCTACATGAGCCCTATATTCAAGCTGCAGTGCAAACCAGCTGAGCCGCAGATCTCAGCTGTGGCTGTTGCATTTTATTCTAAACATATCTATATTTTATTCCATAAGTAAAATCAACATTCCCACGTGACTGCAAATGCTAACTTGCCCATCACTTCCCTGGAGTTTGCTTCTTGCAATTATCGTATCAGAATTTAGACAAGGCAATAGTTATCGTTTATTCCAGGATGCAGGGAGCTCTGGGGGGTTTTAGTTAATGGCTCCTTATCCTAGTTATATTGTTCTTTGGAAGAGATTTAAATAATAATTAAAAAAAACCCTTCGTATGTTCCCACATAGTTACCATTTCTGGTGTTCTCTTAATTCCTTTGTGTAGATCAAGACTTCCACGTGATATCATTTTCCTCCTGCCCGAAAGACTTCAACATTTTCTCTAGTGCAGTCTGTCAATGATGAACTCATTCATCTTTTGTAAGTCTGAGAAAACGTTTTTGCCTTCATTTTTGAAAGATATTTTTGCTGGGTAAAGAATTTTAGGTTGGCATTTTTTTTTCTTTTAATACCTTAAGGATGTGGCTTCACTGTCTTCTGGTGTGCACTTCTGATGAGAAGTCCAATGTCATTCTTATCTTGGTTCCTCTGTGTGTAATGTGGGGTTTTTTTTCCTGGCCACTTTTAAGATGTTCTCTTTATCACTGATTTTAAGCAATTTAATCATGATGTGCTTGATACCTGTTCCTTTGTTTCTTCTGCTTGGGGTTCATTGAGCTTGTTGGATTTGTGGGTTTACAGTATTCATTAAATTTGAGAAATTTTTACCCATTTTTTTCAAATATATTTTCTGTCTTCTGCCTCCTTCAGGGATTCCAATTACATGTTTGTTGTGCTGCTGGAAGTTGTCCTGCAGCTGACGGATGCTCTTTTTCTTGTTTTTCCTTTGTGGGCCCGTTTCTTTTTGTGTTTTATTTTGGATCGTTTCTGTTGCTATGTCTGTCTTTAAGTGTACTGACCCTTCCCTCTTTCCTGTACTGTCTACACTGCTGTTAGTCCTATCCTATACATTGCATTTTTCGTTTCCAGGTGTGCGATTCGCCTTTTTTATGTCTTCATGTCTCTGTTTAACATGCTCTCAAAGTGCTTCTTAAACATACCGAATACAGTTGTAATGACTACTTTAATGTGCTATATGCTAATTCTATCATCTGTGTCATTTCTGGATTGGTTTCTATTGATTTTTCCCTGTATGGGTCACATTTTCCTGCTTCTTTACAGGCCTAGTAACTTTTTATTGGATACCACACATTTTGATATTATTTTGTTGGGTGTTGGATATTTTTGTATTCCTATAAATATTATTGAGCTTGTTCTGGGATGCAGTTAATTTAGTTATAAACATGTCGATCCTTTTGGGTCTTGCGTTTAAGCTTTTTTAGATGGGACCAGAACATCGTTGAGTCTAGAGCTAATTATTCCTCCAAATTGAGGCAAAAACCTTCCTCAGTACCTACCTACCCAGTGCCCTAATGAATTAGAAGTATTTCTACGTCAGCTGAAGAAAATAAGAACCATCCCTGGTCCTACAGGAGCTTCAAAAACTGTTCCTTTTGATCTTTTTGGGTAGTTCGTTCTCCAGCCTCAACACACTTCCCTCACGCCCATCAGCTCATCAGCGCTTAGCCGAAGCTGTGAGGGGTGACCCTCTGCAGGTCTCTGAAGCTCTCTCCTCGGGCAGCCCTTTCCTCTCTGATACTCTGTCCTGTGCATTCTGCTGCCTCCTGAGCTTCTCAACTCAGCTGGGGTTTGAGTTGGCCTGGGCTCCTTCTCCCTTTCAGAAAGTCACTCCAGGCAATAACAAGCTGGGGGAATCATAGGGCTTACCTGGTTGGTTTTCTGTTTCTCAGGGATCACTGGCCTTTGCTGCTTAATGTGCAACATCTTTCCGTATATTTTGTCCAAGTGTTTTTGTTTTTCTTAGGAGTGAGGAAAAATCCACTTTTTGGATCAGATCCAGTCCCAAGATGTTACTCCATCTTAGCCGGAAGCAGAAATGTCTAGGATTCTTTAGGTTTGGGAAACTTTTTGTGGGCCTCTGGAGCCTCTGACTATGCCGACCCAAGTCACCTCTTCTCAGGTCAGGAAAGGGGCGCTTCCTAAAGTGGCTGAAAGGGCAGTGCGCCATTGTAGAGGAGCCAGGGGACTCTTCTTTTCTGGCTCTTGTCAAGTCTTTGGATTTTATCTTCGGTCTCAACTTACTATTTCACATTCCTGTGGCCCTCTCTTCTACTTTCAAACAACACCTCCCAGCTCACTTGAAATTTTGAACTTTTTAATTTGGTTCCCTTGGCCCCTGTTTGTATATTTAGGTCACCAAAGGCTTCTGCGTCTCCGGCAAATGAAAGTTTCTGAGTGGCAGTTCCAGCAACCAGCATCTGCTTCTGTAGAGAAGCACTAACCCAAAGGCACTGTGTTCTAACTTGAAGATGAATTGCAGACATACTTTTAAAAGGCACTTCTTGAATTTCAAGGGTGAATAAAATACCACTTAACAAAGCATTCCAGCTGGTTAAATTTAGGACGAGAAAAAAAAAAAAAACCTGACCCGAGAATATTCTCTGGCTTTGAGCCCAGGGTATTTTTCCTTTTAGAGTGAATTTGGTACCTTTTCATTCATGTGGAGCTATTGCCTTCCAGCATTTTATTCTGGGATGCAAGGTCAGCAATGATTGCCTCGGTGCCGAATCCAATGGACACTTTTCAGTTATTAAGCTATTTGAGCTCTCAATAGCATTTGACATCATAATCTCCTTCTTAATATACTCCCTGGCTTCCCTTGTCCCTCACTAGCCTTTCTCCCCCTGCCTGTCTTTTCAGCTGGAATTCTTCTTGGCTCTTTCCTGAGCCTTTTTCTCACATAAATATTCTCCTTGGGCTCTCTTATCCATGCCCATGGCTTGACTGGAAATTCCTAAGTCTATATTTTTAGCCTAAGTATTCTTTCCTGAACTTCTGTTCAGTATATTCAACAGTTCACTTGACATCATTGCTGACACAGCACACGGGTGATTCAACCTTAGCAGGCTCATGGTTGAGGTTGTCAAGTCTCCCCCGAGTCCAGCCCTTTCTCCCATGTCCACCATTTCTGGGAAGGGCACTTCTAAACATTTAATTTCTCAAGCCAAGGATTCCTTGTATTTCATATTTCAATCCATCCCCGAGTCCTGTTGATTCTCCCCCCTTTCATCCCTACGGCTACTACACTCATTTAGCCAATGTTACCTTTTGCCTGCATTACTGGAAAAGACGTCACCTAACAGCATTTTCTGATTCCAACCCTCATGCCACCCTTCCTCCATCCCAATCCTTTTTTTTCATACATTAGCCAGAGCGGTCTTTCTGAAACGTAAATTAAAACCGTTTGGGATCTCACTTAAAATCTTTCGGTGGCTGCCCCGTGATCTGAGGATCAACCCTCAGCGCCTTGTAGTAACACACATACGAAGCACCGTGTGATGTTTACCTTCCTGCATATTTACTTCCTCTCTCACACTCTGAGTTCTCAGCCACTGCTTCCCGTTGTCCAGTTCCTAAAATGTGCAATGCTTCTCTCATTTCCTGACCTTTCCACGTTTGTTCTTTCTGCCTGTAACCCTACCTTCATGAACTCCTTCGATTGGCTAAATAATCCCTTCAGGTCCTACTTGGAGATGTCTTCTCCGACTTCCTGTATCATCTCGGTCTGCTAAGCTCCCCAGACCAACTGAGATGTTGCTGCTCTGTGTTCCCCCAGGTTCCCGGGTCTCCTGTATGGGAACACTCATCCAATGTCTCACCGGACTGGACGCTCCGTCTGATTTGCTTCCGTATCCCCGGTGCTCAGACATAGGTGCTTAGTTTAGCAAACATTTGTTCAACTGAATGTTGATGTATCAGTAGCCACGGAGGTCTTAGTCCCACTAGTCTGTAGCTTACCTACTCTGGGCAAGAGAATTGGTGTGCAAGATGAAATTCTACAGTGGGTTTTTTGGCTGGATTCTTATTTCTCCCCTGTTCATTTACTACATTAGTGACATGACCCATTTAACAACTCCAAATCTTAGTTGCCTCATCTATAAATTCAAATGCTTGAATTTCCTGTAGGCAAATAGTGGGGCCAGATAATCTTTTTCCTTTGTTCTTTTTTCGGTTACTAATAATTTAGGCATTAGTCAGTTGTTTTTTCTCTTTTGCCCAATGATTATTCATGTTGGTGCATTTATATTTTTCTTACTGATTTGTAAGACTTACATATATATATTTGCCATATTTTTATAAGTATTTTATATTCATTTTTTAATTAAAAATTATATTTTTATGGCTATAGAAAAGCTTTTAATATTTTCTTTTTTTTCAACCATTTAAAAAGATGAAATCCGTTCCTAGTTCATTTGCTGCCCAAAACCCAGCAGTGAGTCAGATTTGGCCTGTAGGCAGAGTTTGTCCACCTCTGCACTACGTTCATTAAAACTGAACCATCTCTGCCTTCCTGGAGTAAATACCCTTTGATCATGAATAGACCGTTGGTTTTCATGTGCTGATATTTCACTGGAAATTTTTGTGTTTATATTCATAAGTCAGATTTGATCTAGCAGAGATTTCAAGCTTGTTATAGGGTGGAGATATATTTTATTTGGCCTATGGTATATTTTTTATTTTTTTGAGTGACTAGCCAATATTTAAAAATTGGGAGATATTACAATAAAAACTAGAGAACTCTGGCTTTTCTTAAAAGAAAAGAAATATATCAAAATGGGGAGAATGTGGGCCCAGTTTGGTTGCGTTTTCACAGATCTTCTCTATGCATGTTTTCTATTTCAATAATTTCTACTCTTATTTTTATCTTTGACCTTCGGTCTATAGTTTTCTGTCCCTAACCTTATGGGGTTTTTGTCTTTGCCTAGACATACCTGGCACTGACAATTATTTTTCAGGTCTTTTTTCTAGTTATAAAGCAGTTTAAATTACACTGGCATTATTTGTTTCTTGAAGGTCTTATAGAATTGGCCCCTAAAACTACCTGGGTCTGTCATAATTTTGTCAGGTAGAGTTTTGATTTCCTTTTGTATTTTTTCTATGGTTAGTGAGCTATTAAAGATTTCAAACTCTTGTATCAGTTTTAATAATTAATTCTTTCTAGAAAATCCTCCATTCCCCCCACTCCAGATTTTCAAATTTATAAATAAGGTTGCATTATCTTATAATTTAAAGAATTACCTTGCTATGTTGGGTAGCTTTCTCTTTCCTAAACTTGTTTATTTATAGTTTTCTTTGTTTGGCCAGAGTTCTATTTTATTGTGTGTGTGTGTGTGTGTGTGTGTGTGTGTGTGTGTGTGTGTGTTTAAGAACCAATCTTTGGTTTCATTGTGGAAATCTGTTTACACACACACACACACACAAATTCAACTTTTAACTTTATTATTTCAAGATTTTTGTATGAATTAGTTTGTTCCTCTTCCTCTTCTAACTTTTTGAAACAAATCTTTAGTTTAAAACCATTTTCCTTCTTGAACTTTCTGTTCTGCCCCATTGATCTGTTTGTCGTCCTTTCGGCGCTACATTATTATAATGCTATTTCACATCTGGTAGTCCTAGTCCCCTTTTTTATTATTTCTCTCTTTTTTTAATGCTTTTAGGGAGAGAGGAAGGGAAGAAAGCGAGAGGGAGGGGAGAGAAAGAGAAAGAGGGAGTCGTCTGTGTGAGAGAGAAACGTCGACTGGCTGCCGTTTCGCACGTGCCCGCTTTGTGACCTTTCGGTCTGTAGGACGGAGCTCCAGCCAACTGCACCGCGCCAGCCAGGGCTATTGCTGTTTTTCAAAATTTGTTTGGCTGTCGGGCCAGATGATATCTTAATGGCACTGAGATTCCTTAATAGCTAAGGTGAAGAGGCGCCCAAATAAATCCCATTTGTCCCCTCCCTCGAAACCCAATTAGTCATTATTCTTCTAGACACTGAGGCAGTCTTAAAAATGCCTATAATCAATCTTTGTATGTGAAGGTGGTGTGTCTATGGAGTGTATTTAAGTGTGTTTTTTGTGGTTGCCTGTGTGGTATGTTATGTGTCTATGTGCTTGTGTATGCGTGTAGATACATGTATAGTGTGTGGTATGTGTTTATCTGTGTGTATGTGGTATTTGTGTATGTATAAGGTATGTTTATGTACATGGTGCATTGTGTTTGTATATGGAAAGTGTTATGGGGGGTGTGCGCAGTGAGTGTTTGTACTGTGTGTGTGTCATATGCTTATGGATGTGTGAGGTGTGTGCGGTGTAAAGGAGATACCGAGGCTCATGCAGAGGGTGCTAGAGTGCTCAGGGTATGTCCGAAAGCCAGGCTTGGTCCTCAAGTTCCTCTGCCTTCTTGGGGAAAGCAGGGCCATAGCTGTGACCCTTTCTGGATGTCCCCTGTGGACAGTAGTATGAGTCAATGGGACTAGTCTCTCCTGCAATGGCACTACCCAGGCTCCCACTGACTTTTGCCCTGAGAAAAGAGTGACCTGCCCCTTTAAGAGAAGGAAGCTTTCAGTGTTCTACTAAGCAAGGGGCTTTAAAGTTGGTGGCAAAGCTGGTGAAGGTGGTGCCACCACAGAGGTCAGATCAGGATCAGAGTGGCATTGGGGTCTTCCCACTAAATAGGTTAGTTGCTGAATGAGGCAGAACGAGTTGGGAGGGAAACTGCAAGGCAGTGGGACCTTTGTCCTGAGTCGGGGTGACATGCCCAGTGTGGTCCTCAGTCTTTTCTCCCTCAGGCGATACACAGATAGTGACACTCTGCCCAGCTCTCCTGCTGCATGCCCCCTTCCTGAGGGTACATCGGCAGGTTGCTCCCAGCTTCCTGAGTCCAAGGTGGTCTTCCCTGGTGTGGGCTGTACAGTGGTTCCTGGCAGAGCTGTGAAGGGAGACACTGTCACCGTGGGCGCACCAGTCTTCCCTTCCTGGTGGACCTCCTAATTCCCACTGGGAGAGAATGCTCCCTCTCAGGGGGCATCCTCAGGCCCTTCCTAACTGTGCTCCCAGTTTGCTCCTGCAGGTCTACAGCACCTCCAGCCTCTGTGCTGTCTGCATCCTGTGGCTTGAGCCTAAGGATGTCCATTTTCCCTGGCTGGATGGAACGGCAGACCCAGGATACCTCCCTGTGCAGAAAGGATGCTTGGACTCGCACTTCCACAGCTAGGAGGAGGATCAGGCACACTCAATCTGGGGCACAGGAAGTCCATCTGCCACTGGGTTGGGGCCAGAGGAGTTGGCTTGCCCCTGCCGAGGGCAGTGCTCATGGTGTGGGGCTCGGGGAAAGGTCAGGGCAGGGTGAATCCTCACAAAGTGCCAGGATTCAAACAGTTCGCTGGCCTGTATGTGACTCATTTGCACTTGACCACTAGTTTGCTGATTTCAGGGCCCCTTCTCCAGTTTCTGCTCCCTGTGGTTGCCAGCTGGCCCTGTGACGTCTAGTGCTCTTACCTGCATGAAGAAAGCAGGTCTGCTCCCTCCACTTGCTGTTGGCCGTGGGGCAGGTATGAACGCCAAGGAAGAACAGAAGGAGGGTGGTCTTGGGGGCAGGTGGACCTGGGTTCAAACTTCAGCTCTGCCAACCCGCTCTCTCTGCCCGAGGTTCAGATTTATTCCCGGTAAACTGCGGCTAATGCTGTGTAGGTTTACTGTGGAGATTAAATGAGAAGACGTGTATAAATTGCCCAGCTTAGCCCCTGGCACCTGGTACTCAATATGTATAACTTTTCTCCCCATGTTCTCTCTCATACCCCCCAACCCTGGCCTGAGTGGACCAGTGAGCCACAAATACCATGTGGAAACTTGTGACACTTCCCACTTTTAGACTTGCATAAGACCAGCCGCTTTCCCTCCTCCGGTGGCAATCGTCAGAGATCTGCAGAGGAGGTGTCTCCGGGCAGAACTGCCCCCAGGAGGCGTTCCACGAATGTTTCCGACAAAGTGGTGTGGGAGCTGACCTGCCTTGCCGCTCTGCCTCCTTTCACCAGGCTCTGGAGAGGGAAAGCATTGACTCTGTCTGTGTACTGTTCATTTCTGTCCCTGCAGATGCCGGGAGCCTGTCTTCTTTCCCTCGGCACCAGGCTGCTAATGGGGGACCATACGGCTGGCTGGAGCTGGCTGCTCCAGTCTGGACCTGCGCCAGACTGTTCTCGTCCAAGAGGAGACTGGAGAGGGAGATGGAAGAGGGCAGGGTTTGGGATGGGGTTGCAGCCTGGTGGGTGGGCCCATCCAAGTGTAGAGAACACTTTTTCAAAGCCCCCTGGGCCAGGAGGGTGCTCCTTTGCCCTTGCTCAGGTCCAGTGATTACAAGTCTGAGCTTCAAAGTATGTTATAAACCTGGCTAATTGCTGGCCTGGGGGAACTGGACAAGCAGGCCGAATGTGGTCGGGTGGGTAGCCCAGGGGCCACGCCTCTTCTGGGGGTGGCCCTTCAGCCTGGAGCGGTCCTAGAGCCAGGAGCCCCGGTGTGGCTTCTTGTCCTGCAGCCTTCTGGGGACGACTGACACCCAGGCCTCGGTGGCTGCTCTCGCAGTTGGGGCACCAGCGCTTCGCTGCCTCAGGACCGGCCTCTGCTCGGTCAGGTGGAAACCTCTCCATTCAAACCCTCACGAGCCAATCAGGGCCTGGCGCGCCAGCCCGTTCAAACGCTCGCTTAAGCCGGCCTCGGGCTCCCGCCTCGGAGCTACAACCTGCTGCCTCGGTTACCGTGGAGCAACACAGACGCCTCGGGTTACAGGCTCTCCCACAGGCTCGAAGCGGGGCGGCCATGGAGCACTCCCGGCACCGGGTCTCCCTCGCGAGCCGGCGTGTCCATCCCGGCCTGTCCTTCTACCTCACCACCTTTGGTAAGTGCCCGCTGCGGCTAGTTGGCAGGGCTGCTGCCCCCCTGCTCTCAGGGCCCAGATAGGGCGCCCACATGGTGCTAGGTGAGGCTGAGAGCAGCCGATCCTAACGTTTGGGACAGCTTCTCTGGCCCCTTCCCCCCAGGGTAGCCCCAGGAACAGGCTGAGGCTGAGCTCAGGCGGAGCAAGCTGCTGGGCACCACCTGCTGCCCGGCCACTGGTGCCAAGTGCATTTGGTTCTGCCTCACTTGGCTGGAATAATCCCGCCCCAGTTAATCTTTCAGATGAGTTTCCCATTAGCAAGCAGCTCAGGGTTTAATCAAGGCCTTGTTACTACATTTCCTTTCCTTTGGCACAAAGACAGGGCAGCTGCCCGGTCAGCCCAGGTGGCGTTGGCTCCTTGTGGGCTCACCCGGGAAGCTACAGGGTGACTGCTCTGGTGGAGAGCTGACCCGCAGCAGAGGTGGGAGAATCATCTCCCCCAGGAGTGACCAGGCTCTCCAGAGGTTCACAGTGCTGTCCTGGGTGCTTGAGTTTGAAAGAAATGGGCAGCAGGCTCCTGCTCCCCAGCTCCCCACCCCCGCCCAAAGCTGAGCAGCAGCTGTCCCACGGCCTGGACAAACCTAGCCTTCTAAGTAGCTATAGTAAAGATACCAGTCCTGTCCTAGAACACAGCCCTTCACAGCTTTCCTTTGGTTTTCTCACTGGCTCTGCAAGTACCTGTGGGGGGTGGGGGGTGAGGGGCTGTTGTATTTCCTCTGTGAAGTCTTGAGATCCAGAGAAGAAGGTCTCCTAGTGAGCCAGTGTCAGAGTTGGTACCGGAGTTCAAGCTTTCTGAGTCAATCTGTCCGGTATAATTTTTTTCAACTCTTACACTATTTTCTTTAGGAGGGTTGGGGCAGTTACGGCCACGTGACTGGACTTTGCTCAGAATTCAAAGACAGAGCACCCGAGGAGTCAGGCCCCTCCTGGGTTCCGGCTCTCTACTCTCTGGCTGCCTCTGTCAGTCCTCTGCTCCTCTCAGCCTGCGGTGTTGCCTAGGGGCAGAGGAGGTGCCGGAAAAGCGGGTCTCGGCCCTGGAAGAGGCCTGTGGTCTGGTATGCTGGACTTCACTGGTCCAGTTGGTAGGGGATAACGAGAGTAACTTACTAGCCACCGTTTGTTGAGCACTTACCATGTGTCGTGCCTTGTGCCAAATGCTTTACCTGCATTATTTCACTTAGTTCTTCGGACACTGGGAGGCAAACGCTGTTAACGCCTCTGTGATGTGGGCCTGTACCAGACGAGGGCGGTGTCCAGGGTGGTCAGAGCTGGTGGCGCTGGAGTGGTCAGAAGAGTGTCAGAGGGCTGCAAGGCTCTGTCACTTTAGCTGTGTCCTGATTAAAATGTGTTTCATTGTTTTTTCTTCTGGGTTATCATGGTAAGATGTATTCATGATTGAAACCTTAGTGGAAAGAATCACCTGTAATCCGACTCCCCAGAAAAGACCATTGTTAACAGTTTGGGTTATATCCTTCCAGACTTATTTCTCTGTGTGTGTGGGGAATGTTGTGTCTAATTTTAACAAAATTGAGACCATATTGTAAATACAGTTCCGCAACTCATTTCCTTTCCTCACTGGTACAATGTGACTATTTACTTGCATCAGTCCGCAAGCTTCTATTGAATTAACCTCTCAGCTGGATCTAGGCCGAAGGAGAGGGTCTAGCCCAGCAGGGGGGATGCCCTACCCAGCCAAGGCCTCAGGGCCGGGTGGGATGGGCATCATCGGGGAAGGCTGCTGCTTGATCCCGTGTGCAGCGGGCAGGCAGGAACTTGGTGGGGTGGGGAGCCTCCTGCTCTTCTGTAGACAGAATCCTCTCAAATCTCTCCAAGGACACTGACTGACACTGGAAAAGTTCTCTGCTGTTTCCTCAATTAACTGTTTCCTTGACAAAAGCCATGTTTTTCCAGGCGGCTTGACTTTCTTTATATGTCGAGTGATCTTTACTTGTCTGCTCATGAATGAAGATTCTTACCGTACCTGGGGAGCCTGTTAAAAAAACCCCACAGAAACAACACAGCCCTAGCTGGTGTGGCTCGGTGGATTGAGCTCTGGCCTGCAGACCAAAGGGTTGCAGGTTTGATTCCCAGTCAAGGCACGTGCCTGGATTGTGGGCCAGGTCCCCAGTAGGGGGCACTTGAGAGGCAACCACACATTGATGTTTCTCTCCCTCTTCCTCCCTCTTTTCCCGTCTTTAAAAATAAATAAATAAAATCTTTAAAAAACAAACAAACAAACAAACACAATACAGATTCCTAGGATTTTCTCCCAGAAATCCCTGTTTGATAGGTCTAGGGCAAAACCCAAGAATCGATCATTTAAGAAGGCACAGAAGTATTTTGGTGATCAGCTGGGTTTGGAAGCTATGGATTCGGAGTCAGTTTTGGTCACCAGTGTAGACTCCCTTAGCAGGAAGGTCTTTGCTAAGTTTTCTTCGGTTCATCGGTTTTCATCCAGCATGGAGGGAGCTCCTGGCCTTCAGCAGTGGGCTTTGCCCTGGAAGAACCAGATGAGGCACTGCCTAGCTGTTAGTTTCCTGAGCACAAGCATTTAAAGGGAGCTGCATTTCCAGCACATCTGGCACTATAGAGACAAATTGTTTTGACCAGAATTCTTTTCAGGGAGAGTACTCTAGGGTATAAATTGTGGTTTATATATATATATATTGTGTGCTTGGACACATGCGAACACAAACCCTTGTCCCCCCAAAAAGGGGCATGTCCAAGTAACATTAGGGGGGCATACACTGCCTTCTGAGGGGGTGACCTGGCTTTGGCGGTGGTGGAGAGAAGTATTTGTAGGCTGGGGTTAGAACGCATCTACTCCAGAGGGATTTTTATTTATGAAAAATAATGTAATTTGAAGAAGTCATCATAGGCATGCATAAGTGCTAAAATCCCAACAGCTTTATGGAGATATAACATACATCCATAAAATGAACTTATTTAAAGTGTACAATGAAATGGTTTTGATATAGTCACAGAGTTGTGTAACCATTACCACAGTCAGGTTTAGAAAGTTTTTATCTTTTCAAAAGGAAACATTGTATGTGTCCAGTCCCTCTCTCAGCCAATCCTAGCCCATCACTAATCGACTTTCTGCGTCTATATATGTGCCTATTCTGGACATTTGGAATCCATATGAACGGGATCACGTGTGGTTTTTTTGTGACTGGCTTTTTCACTCGGTATAATGTTTTTAAGGCTCACTCGTGTTGTAGCGTGTGTCAGCAGTTTATTCATTTTCTGTGCTTGAGTAACATTCCAGTCTATGGATAAACCACATTTCGTTTATTCATTCATTAGTTGATGAACACGTGGGTTGTTTTTGTATTTTGGCTCTTATGAATAACACTCTGCTATGAACATTCATGGACTAGATTTTGTGTGGACAAATGTTCTCAATTCTCTTGGGTACATACCTGAGAGTAGAATTTCTAGATCAAACAGTAACACGAAGTTTAACTGTTTGAGGCAATGCACCATTTTACATTTCCATCAGCAGTGTATGAGGGTTTCGAATTTCACCAACACTTACTATTACCTGATTTTGAGTCTAGCCATCCTGTGGGTGTGAAGTGGTATCTCCTTGTGATTTTGATTTGCATTCCCTGATGATCAGTGATATTGAACAGTTTTCACATGCTTATTGGTTATTTGTATATCTTCTTTGGAGAAAAGTCTATTGAGATCCTTTGCCCACTTTTAAATTAAGCTATTTGTCTTCTTATTGTTGAATTTTAAGAGTTCTTTATATATTCTAGATACAAGTCCCTTATCCAGAAGCCTCATATTTGATATGTAGCTTTTTTAAATTATTCAGTTCAAAATAATTTTTAATTTTCATAGTCATATTCTGTGCGTACTTGTAGGGATCTGCGGTGGCTGGGTGCAGGGTTCTTTGTAGATGTCAGATTTAGGTCAAGTTTGCTAGTTATGTTGTTCAAATATTCTATTTCCTTGCTAATTTTCCCCCATTTGTTCTACCAGTCACCAAGAGAAGCATGTTAAAATTCTTATTATATTTGTAAATTCATCTATTTTTCATTGTAGTTCTGTCAGTTTTTCCTTTATATATTTTGGAGAAATATTAAGCGCACACAAATTTAGAAATATTATCTTTCTGGTGGATTGAGGCTTTTATTATTATGACTTCTTTTATGGTTATGAAATCTCCTTTTTTACTTCTAGTGGAGATCAATCTACTTTTACTGACATTAACAGAGCCACCTAGCTTTCTTTTGGTCCGTAATTGCTTGGCAGATCTTTTCCCATCCTATTTCTTTCAATCTTTCTGTTTCTTTGCATTTTTGGTATGCCATGTCTATTGTAAATGGTAGATACAGAGTTGGTATTTTTCTTCTTACTGCAGATCTGGGATGCTATCTTCCTTCAAAAAGATCTTTATTTATTTCTGTCAGGTGCTTGAGGTCACTAGTAATCTGGAAAATTCTTAATTGAATGTTAAGGATTGAGATTGTTTGAAGTTGAGCTGCAGTCCCTTGAGAAACTGTCTCATCATGGTTAACTCCATTCCTAAGGAGCAACCTTTTAGGGTTCCATTTAAAAGGTTGGGCCTCAGAAGGACCTGGCCCTGTGCGGGCCCTAATCTCCAACTCCTTCCTGTTCCTCCAGTCCCAAGAGGCAGAGAGAAACTGATCAGCTTCTCAGCCTTTTAGTCACCTCTCTGGAATTTGAAAACACGTTCAGGAGAAAATTAGTTCAGGAAGTCATTAAGCTTAATTCCACAGACCACCATTCCTCCAGGTCTTGCTTTGTTGATAGATCTTCTCTATCTTGTTGCATCTCCAAGAAGCTGCTTTTACATATTTTCCCTAGTTTTTCTCGGTGTCTTCAGTGGGTCTGTTATTCCAAAAATAGAAGTACCCTTCATATGTTTTCTAATATTTCTCAGTTGTTTTTTTCTTTTTCTCTCCTTCCTCCTTTCCTTCCTTCCTTCCATCATTTTAGTGGGAGTGCCTTCTATTTGCCAGGTGCTTTGTATATATATACTAGTTCTCAGTTTCACAACAAATCTATTAGAACTGTATTATTATTATTCTTTCCATTGTACAGATGAGGACATGAAGATGTAGTAATTAAGAATCATCAGTAGTGGGACCAGATTCAAACCAGGTCTAACTCTGAAACTCATGGCTTTGCTCATAATTCCATGCTTCCTCTCTTTTTAAAAAATATATTTTATTGATCATGCTTTTACAGTTGTCCTGATTTTTCCTTTTGCTTTCCTCTACCTAGCACACCCACTCCCTCAGGCAATCCCCCCCACCATTGTTCATGTCCATGGGTCATGGTATAAGATCTTTGGCCTCTCCATTTCCTATACTGTACTTTATATTCCATAGCTATTCTGCAACTACCTATTTGTACTTCTTAATCCCCTCATCCCCTCACCCATTTTCCCCACCCCCTTCCATCTGGCAACCATCAAAACACTATCTGTATTTAAGATTATGTCTCTGTTCTTGTTTGCTTAGTTAGTTTTTTAGATTCAATTGTTGATAGATTTGTATTTGTTGCCATTTTATTCTTCATAGTTTTAATCTTCTTTTTTTGAGATAAGTCCTTTAATATTTCATATAGTAATGGTTTGGTGATGATAAACTCCTTTAGTTTTTTCTTGTCTGGGAAGCTCTTTATCTGCCCCCTGATTCTAAATGATAACTCTGCTAGGTAGAGCCATCTTGGCTGTAGGTCCCTGATTTTCATAACTGAATATTTCTTGCCAGTCCCTTCTACCCTGCAAAGTTTCTCTTGAGAAATCAGCTGACAATCTTTTGGGAACTTCCCTGTAGGTAACTAACTTCTCTTGCTGCTTTTAAGATTCTCTCTTTATCTTTTATCTATGGCATTTTAATTATGATGTGTCTTGGAGTGGGCCTCCTTCTATCCATCTTGTTTGGGACTCTCTGTGCTTCCTAGACTCGCTTGTCTATTTCCCTCACCAAATTAGGGAAGTTTTCTTTCACTATATTTTCAATTAGATTTCCAATTTCTTGCTCTTTCTCT
>PVKM010004603.1:0-51467 GCA_004027735.1 Carollia perspicillata
CCTGGGGAGATATATGTGATAAAATACTGCTACAAGCAATGTCTGAGATTTTGCTGTCTATGTTTTCTTCTAGGATTTTTATGGCTTTGGGTCTAACAGTTAAGTCTTTGATCCATTTTGAATTTATTCTTGTGTGTGGTATAAGAAGGTGGTCTAGTTTCATTTTTCTGCATATATCTGTCCAATTTTCCCAACACCATTTATTGAATAAACTATTATTCAATATATATGCTTATGTGTTTGTTTCCTCTATTGAATATTAATTGAGTATAAAAGTATGGGTTTATTTCTGGACTCTCTATTCTGTTCCACCGATCTATGTGTGTCTGTTTCTTTTTTAAATTTAATCTTCATTGTATTTTTTTCATTACCATTTAATCCCCTTATAATATATGTCTGTATTTATGCCAGTACCATGTTGTTTTGATTATTATGGCCTTATAGTATAGTTTCATATTAGGTAGCATGAGTTCTCCAATTTTGTTCTTCTTTCTCAGGATTGTTATTGCATATACATTTTTGAAATATTTGTTCTAGTTCTGTGACGTATATCAGTGGGATCTTGATAGCAATTGTGTTGAATATATAGGTTGCTTTGGGTAGTACAGTCATTTTAATGATGTTAATTCTTCCCACCCATGAACACAGTATGTTCTTCCACTTATTTGTATCTTCTTCTGTTTCTTTCCTCAATGTCTTATAATTTTCTAACTACAGGTCTTTTACATCCTTGGTTAGATTTATTTCTATGTATTTTATTCTTTTTGTAACAATTGTAAATGGGATTGTTTTCTTAATTTCCCTTGCTGTTAGTTCGTTATTAGCATGCATAAAAATGCAATTGATTTCTAGATATTAATTTTATCTCCTGCTACTTTGTTAAGTTCACTTATCAGTTCTGGTAGTTTCTTGGTGGAATATTTGGGGTTCTCTATGTCCAGTATCATGTCATCTGAAAATAATGACAGCTTTACTCCTTCCTTTTCAATTTGAATGCCTTAATTTGTTCTTCTTGTCGGATTGCTGTGGCTAGGACATCCAGTACTATGTTGAAACTAGAAATTTTTTGCACAGCAAAGGAAATCATCAACAAAATGAAAAGATAACCTAGAGAATGAGAGAACGTATTTACCAATACTTCTGATAAGGCATTAATATCCAAAATTTTTAAAGTACTTATAAAGCTCAACACCAAAAAGAACTAACAATCCAATTAAAAGATGGGCAAAAGATCTGAATAGAGACTTATACAAAGAGGACATACAGATGGCCAATAGACATATGAAGAGGCACTCAACATCAGTAATCATCAGAGAGATGCAATTTAAAACCACAATGAGATATCATCTCACACCTGTCAGAATGGCTGTCATCAATAAATCAACAAACCATACGTGCAGGTGAGGATGTGGAGAAAGAGGAACACTTTTGCACTGTTGGTGGGAATGCAGATTGGTGCAGCCACTGTGGAAAGCAATATGGAGTTACTTCAAAAATTAAAAATAGAACTACCTTTTGGCCCAGTGATCCCACTTCTAGAACTATATATGAAAGAACCTAAAGCACTAATTTGAAAGAACATAAGCACCCCTGTGTTCATTGCAGTGTTATTTACAATTGCCAAGATATGGAAGCAGCCTAAGTGTCCATCAGTAGATGAGTGGATAACAAAGCTGTGGAACATTTACACAATAGAATACTACTTGACTGTAAAAAAGAAGAAAATTTTACCCTTTTGACAGTATGGATGGACCTGGAGAACATTATGCTAAGTGAAATAAGCCAGTCAGAGAAAGATAAATACCATACGATTCACTCATATGTGGAATCTAATGAACAAACTGAACTAACAAGAAAAATGGAAATATGACACGGATACCAGCCTGCAGTGTCCATGGTGTTATGGATGAGATACGAGACAAATTCACATGGACTACTGAATCCTGTGGAGGAAAAGGGATGGCATGGCCACTCCCTCAAGGGGAGAGCACCTCAGAATGGCCTAGCCACTCTCTCAAGAAGAGAGCGCCCCAATCCTTTCCCAGACAAGCTTTATTGGGTTCAATTAGCATAGGAATATAGGTAAAGTTCATTAATCATTGTCAGGCAGTAAGGATCAGACAATAGATAGCATACAAAGAACTATGAGGGCCTATTCTAAGTCAGGGTCTGTTAACTAAAGGGCTACAAAACTTTGGGAAACAAACTCCTTTCCTGCTTGGACCCTTATCATTTAATTGAGAGCATTCTTAGCAATGCAAGTTTCACAGTATTTTACATATTCTTTCTTAGGTCTGATCACCTGGGGAACCCGCCCTTTCCAGCACAGGGCTGCACTGCCTTCTGTCATTGTTTCAGGCTTAAGTCAGGCAGGGGAAGTAAGGCAGCCAAGAGATTAGGAGACTTCTTGCAGACAGAATGAGGACTCAGGCTATGTCAAAGCCAAGGGGCAAGGGTCCATCACCCCCTTTTGCTATAGCCAACCAAGTCCTTTCCCTGGGGCCTCTCTGTGATCATTCCCTGCTTGGGGAATCTAATCTTATCCGTTATTGGCTAACTGATCAAGCACTGGGGGCCAGTTATGGATGAAGAAAAAGGAGCAGAAGTGGCACTCCTACCAGGGAGATAAGCTTTGTCTCCTTAGTGGCTTATGGTCCGAAGGTTGCTCACTCAGGCCTAGCCATTGTGGGGTTACAGCTTCTGAAACCAGGCAGGGTGGTTCCCAACAGAAATAGATTCCTAGATGGAAAGCAGGATGACAGCTAGTGGAGGGGAGTTGTGGGAGTAGAGAGATTGATCAAAAAGAAAAAGGACTCACGGACATGGACAACAGGGTGGTGATTGCTATGGGGAGGGGATGTAAGGGGACAGAATACTGGTAGTCGAAAAAAATATAATAAAGATTAAGTTAAAGAAAAAAAAGACTGACTGACTTCTTCAGAGAAGTAAAGGAAATGTAATCCCATCTTTTAGTCTCATCATGTCTGAGAGTCAAGATTTCCTTACCATGTGCCATAAGGTACTTCACATGATTTCAAACTTCACTTCTTACTACTTTGCTATTTGCTCACTGAGCAGCAGACTGGCCTCCGTGATTCCCCGAAAGTGCCAGGCACGCTGTAGTCCTGGGCACTCTGCCATTGCTAGTCATCCTGCCTGGGGGCTTTTCCCCCAGATCTCTTCCTGGCTCACTCCAACATCCTTTGTCCCTGCTCAAACATCTTATTAAACAGGCTTTACCTGACTACCCTGTCTAAAAGTACATCCCCTTCCTCCTGCTCCTGTTTCCCACTATTCCCTGTCCTCTGCCTTGCATTTGTTTATCATCTCCATCACCACCTGACAAATCATACATTTGTTTATATCTGTGTGCCTTCACTAGAATGTAAGTTCCATCAGGGTAGGGATTTTTTTGATCACTGCTATGTTCCGAGTGCCTAGAATGGTATCTGGAAAATGAAGCCGATGCTTGTTAAATATTGGTTGAGTGACTAAATGAAACTTCTTTAATCCATGTACTTTAATGTACAGGTTTGTTTGTTTTCTGTAATATACTTAGTTCTTCTGTGGCACATGGAAATGTATTTGTCACTTAGCATTAATAGTCATTTAATTTTGTGAAATGTTTTATAAATATGAACTAGTTAGAAGTTAAATATAATAAAATATATGTGTATAAAGTTGATTTATGAAAAAAGTCCCTGGACTTCTCATAGAGTATATAATTTTAATTTCTATCTTTTCTTTTTTTTACCTATCACATGCTGTTAGGTAGACAAAGATAAAGACCAAACTAAGATATATACTCAACTTTTTCATATCTAGGCTACTGAAGAAGCCACTTGCTGTATTTAGTTTGTTTTTGTTTTTGTACTTTTTCTGAGTTAAAAGGATCAGTGTTTTGGTTAAAAAAGTTTGATTATAGGATACGTAGGCGAAAAAAGGAAACAAAAAAAAAAATGAGCATCGTAGCACATGGTTTTATTATCTATTCTGCTTAGCGATGCCTAAGAATTTGAAAGCAAGATTTGCTATGGGTGATGCTCCTCTTATTTGTCCCCTATTGCACTCCCTTGGTTTCTTGTTTCTTCCAAGGAAAATAGACAATCGGGAGTTTTATGTACCTTAACAGACAAAATAATTACTGCAAATATAGCCAATAATTAAATATACATTATTTCGAAAAATTAGCACAATGTATTTATGTTAATTAAGTGTGAGTCTCAGGAAAATACATATCCAGATACAATGTGTCTTCTTTTCATCCAATTTTTTGAAAGCTTTGGTAAGAAAGATGAGATTCTAGAAACTACAAGAAAGAGATGATGTATTCTATGTAGGAAAGATAACATGAGAAAAGATTTGGATATAGGAGTACTATGGTCCCATGAAGTAGTTCTGGAGGTTATCCAACACATTATGAACACTCAAAATGCACATTTGAATGTACAATTAGCATACATACATTTATTCACTTATTCTCTAATTATCAAACATTACCTGAATGCCCACTATGGGCCAGGATATTTTTTTTTTCTGCATTTAATAATACAAAGTTGAATAAATAATAGGGCCCTACCCTCAAGTTGCTCACAACCTACTTAGGGAGAGAGAAATATATCAATCAGTAAGTGTAATGAGTTGCTTAGAAATCTGTACAAGGTATGGAGGAAGTGGCAGAGAAGGGAATTACCGACCGAAGCAAGCTGGGCAGAGTTTGAGGGGACCTTGGAGTAGTGGAATCTAGGAAAGACTTAGGGAAGATATCTTGCATGGCAAGTAAGAGTTGGAATGATGCTGAAAAATGTAATTGGTGCAAAAATAAAAAAACTGATACATTGGACATCATCAAAATTAGAAACTTGTGCTTTACAGGATACCATCAAGAAAGTGAAAAAATTACCCATAGAATTGGAGAAGATTTTTGGCAATCATTTATCTAATAAGGAATTTTTATCTAGAATATATAAAAACTCCTACAACAAATAACCCAATTTAGAAAATGGGGGAAGCATCAGAATAGACATTTCTTCAAAGAAAATATATAAATAGCTAATAAGCACATAAAAATGAATAATGTCATTTAGCCATCAGGAAAATGCAAACCAAAACCATACTAAGATAATACTTTAGACCTATTAAAATGCCTATACTCAGAAAGACAGGTAGTAACAAGTGTTGATAAGAAGTGGAAAAATTGGCATTATATTCACAAGTTTTTCTCACACTAAAGGGGAGGGGATCATACAATAAGTCCTCACTTTGTATCATCTGTGACTTTAAGTGAAACATAGAATGAAACCAAGTTTAGCATAGGCAAATTGATATAAGTAAGAGTTAAGGTCCTAGGCCTCTCGTCAACGTTGTAACAAAGTGTTGTTTTCTAGGACCTGTTGCACAGAGCCTGTGCTCCAGGGGTGGGAATCGAGGGAACCTACCACATTCAGTTTTACTCTGCCCAATTTTTCTTCATCCTTTTATTTTACTACATAGGAGATGTCAGCAACTTTATATTCTAAATCATGGATTAAGTGCTTTCAAAACTTGGACATTTATATTTAACTTCTAAGAGTATTTTCATGTTGTATGAATGCTTAAATTAAAAAAAAAATCTCAGAGAGCTTGTGTGTAATAACCTCTCTTATCTGAGGTTAATTTTTAGTTAAACTTTTTTTTTTCTGTACCCTGCACTGGCTATTTCCTTGTAATTTGTTTTGTTTTTTTCTCCTGTTTATGTTTTAGCCTCTGACTTTCATGTTGAAGATTGTCCTTACATGTCTAGTGACTCTTGATTGTCCACTCATGTTTAAAAGTGAGTTACAGGGAAGACGACTAGAAGCTCAGTGGGCTTGTACCTCGGTTGGTTTTTCTCTGCAGTGATTGGACAGGGATGCGGCTCCCTAGGGGAGTTAGAAAGGGCCAACTCTGGTGGTTTGTCCAGGGAAGAATTCTCCAACTTCTCGCAGGGTCAACTAACTGTCATCTGGGAGCTGAATAGAGGGAGGAGTTCTGGGTTCTATAATTCAATGTGCACATTTTCATTTAATCCTCTTGCTCTCAATATGGACCCTCATTCCTGCCTGTGTCTGAGACACAGCTGTTTTCAGGTGTTAGGGAGTACATCTGTCTTCAGCCAAGGAGTTACTGTTTCTGTGGGCTGAGGAAGGGTATCTTGAGATCCAACTTTCTAATAAAGACTTTTAGTTAATCTTTCTGTTTCAGCCACAAGGAGGGACAAAAACAAGATTAGTGGGGCATGAAGCTTATATAATTTAAGGCTTCCCCTTAAAAAAATACAAAATTGGTGACTGGGGGTTGGCAGATCCCTGTGTAAGAGAATAACACTTGGCTGAAGTCACTCCTCGTGTCTGCTCTCACGTGCGCTAAGCACGCCGTCAGGTTTCCGGTGCTCTGGGTGGTGAGGTGAGTGGCTCCTGTGCCGCTGCTTCAATCTCTGCCAAGCTAAGTCGGCTCCACTTGTTCATCTACTTTCTACCCTTCAGTTTTTGTTAACATTTCTTCATCCCTATTATTATTATTGTTTTCCAGTGATCTCTGAACTTTTTATCGGCCTCCTGTCCCCCAAGGGATGCTCCACTTCTGTTGTCTTAATACCTCAAACCTTTGGTGCTGTTGGCCTCACACACCATTTTGCTAGTCTGGAGGGGGTGGTCTCTTGGATGGGTCGTATGGAGTGGCTGTCATCCAGGGAGTCTCCAAGATTGAGGTCCTTCCCTTCTGCCAGCAGGCTGTGGTCTGTGGTAATCCCAGCCCCCAGCTTGACCTGGATGTTCGGCAGGGCCTCAGACTCCTGGGCCTGGTGCTACCCCCCTGTCTGGGTCTGGGCCCGCTCTGACTCCAGGTACAGCATCATCTGTTGAGGCGTTCCATCTGAATGGCATAGCGCATCTCCACCTCCCTCAGGCTGGTCTCCAAACTGGCCTTCAAATTCCTCACAGAGTCCAGGTCGATCTCCAAACTGGACCTTACATCTCAGGTCTGTGGGTGTCATCTCAGCAGCTCCCATCTCAGAGGTCTGTGAGGTGACCACTGCGGTGCTCTCCTCAGTCTGCTGGGATCAGCGCTCGTCAAGCTCCTCTCAGTTCTTCTGAGCCAGCTCATCACATGGAGCCTGGATAACCTTGCCGAAGTCCTGAGATTTTGGAGCATCCAACTCCACGGTCAACCCAGAACTGACAATCTGGTTTTGTGGATCATTTACTTCCTCCTCATGATTCTTCTTCATGAAGAGCAGCTCCTCCTTGAGAGCCTCGATCTCTGTCTCCAACTGCTGAGAGATATTGGTGTCATCAGTGACCTTTCAGAGCCCACTGATGTCAGTCTCTCTCCACAGACTGGCACACGGCCAGCTCTATCTCATACTTGACTCTGAGGTCATCAGCAGCACTTTGGGCATCGCCAGTCTACAGAATGATGCAGGCGCTGCCCACAGAACTTGCAAAGACCTGAGCCCTCAGCTTCTTGGTGATCTTCAAATAATGCCCCCAGTCTCTGACCTGGGTCCCTTCTCCTCCAAATGCTCTCTAGTCTCTGATTATCAGCCTCCAGGCTTCTCACCCTCTTAAGGTAGGAGGCCAGGTGGTCATTCAGGCATTTCATAGTCTCCTTCTTGCTCTTGATGCCGCCTATGCCCACCAGACCCTTGGCCATCCCCACTGCCAGGCCCCCAGACCTCCAGCCACCCACATGCTGGTGGAGTGGGACACAGAGATCTGGGCCCAAGCCCTCTGTGCCTGCACAGATGTGCCACGGCCAGTGGCTGGGCGATTGCATGGAGCCCAGGGTTCTGGCGTTTGCAGAGAAGCTGGAGTGGGCACTGAAACTCAGGTTGTTCAGGGAGGAAGGTGAGAAGCAAAGACTTAGGTTCCAGCAGCAGTGAGTCCCAGGTCTATGACTCAAGTTATAGGTTACTATTATTTTTGTTATGTTTTTCTTGTGAGTTTTTAGGAGGGAGCAAAAAAGAATGAGATTGTTTAATCCATCCAGTCTAGATAGAACTTCCATAAACTCATTTGAAAGTTGGAAGACATCTCAGATGTCTTTTAATTCAAAGATTTTTAGACTGGATTTTAGGAGGTTTAGAACCATCTTCTCCTGAGATTATATGCAAAATTTTCTATGGAAGTCTTGCGTTTGTTTTCCTGGGGACAGGGCCTATATCTCTTGTCGGATTCTCAAGTGTTAACATTCCTTGCTAGTCACAGCTGAGGAAATGATGGTTAAGAGAGACCAAGGTCACACTTCTCTGTGATTCTATGTGTCTGACAAGAGAAAAGCCTTGATTCTTAGTAGGGACGTGAACTAAAGGAAGAGTTTTTTAGGCTGTGAGCACTCTGACTGCAGTTTTCCTCAGCACACTCTCAGGTGTAGAAATGTGGACCTGGGCAGAATCTTTGCTCTTTCCCACCTGAAGTTCTTCTCCCTCATTTAATGATATTGGGTCAGCCGAAAAGTCCCTTGTGATTTTTCCGTACAATGGCTCTAGTAGTGCTTAGTTGTCTTTAACGTCATTCAAAACAATTTTGTTAGATTTTATTGTGACGGCTGTCATATCAGTGTGCATTAAAAAAAAACACCACAATTTAGTGAGTTTTTGTGCAGCCATTTTAATATTGAAGGTAGAAGAAGATACTCAATGTTTTTGGTGTATTATGCTTTATTATTTCAGGAAAGGTAAAAATGCAACTGAAATGCAAAGAAAGATTTGTGCAGTGTATGAACAAGGTGCTGTGACTGAGCAAACGTGTCAAAAGTGTTTTGTGAATTTTCTTGGTGCTGTTGGCATTTTGGCCACATAATTCTTTGCTGTGAGTCTGCCTTATGCACTGGAAGATGTTTAACAGTTGCCTCTGGCCTCTACCCACTAGGAGCCAATAGTGGGAGATAGCTGACATACTCAAAATATCTAAATCAATAAAGTCATTGGTGAAAATGAAAAGTGTGTGTTTTATTTTATGGAAAACTAAATGGACTTTTTGGCCAATCCAACAGTTTTCTTTTTCAACGTGGGGAAGAATCATTTTCCTTGAGAGAAAGAATGGTGTCCATGGTGGTAAATAAAGTAGGGGGATCTCAACTTGCACCTTACCTGTGTATATCACACATTTGGCCATTCCAGGAGGTCTGTGTCTCAGACTCCCCTAAATTCGCAAGGCCTCCAGGGACCTATCCACACAGCAGCCTGAGCAGCCTGCTGAAGAACAACTTATCCTAAAGGAGGGGATAGAGACAGTCTGGGCTTGGTGTGGATGGGTGATTTGGGGGAAACTTGAGATAGTCTTTATTTAGCTCTTTTTTAAAAGAGCTAAAACTTTTTAAAAAGTTGTTGACACTATTACAGATATCCCTCTTTGTCCTCCACCTTGCCCACCTCCATCCAGCCCCTGCCCCATGCCCTCCCCTTCACCACACTATTGTCTGTGCTCATGGGTTATGCATTTATTCTTTGGTTAATCTCGTCAACTTTTTTTTCCCAGTCCTCCCCAACATCCCTTCCCTCTCAGATTTGTCCATCTGTTCCATGTGTCCATTACCTGGTTCTGTTTTATTTGTCAGTTTGCTTTGTTCATTAGATTCCATGTATTAGTGAGATCACATGGTATTTGTCTTTCTCAGACTGGCTTATTTCACTTAGCATACTACTCTCCAATTCCAACCATGCTGTCACAAAGGATAACAGTTTAAGACTGGAAGCATTAAAAATTATTCCCAATGGGGAAGGGGACGGGAAGAGAAGTAGAAGAGGGTATAGGGCAGATACATAGTGACGCATACTTGAGAACTACATAATTTTATTAACCAATGTCACCCAATAAATTCAATAAAAAGATAAACAAAATAAAATAAAATAAAAAGTTATTCCATACTTTGGAGGAAGGTGATATACTACTTGTTTTTCGACAGCTTCAGGGTGCTTCTGTAGCAAAGGAGAGAGCCTTGGCAGTTGCCTTGGGAGCCAAGAAAGCAGGAAAATGGTGTCTGTGGCTTGGCAGCTGGGAGAAATGTAATTTCTCCCATTGCTGGTGAGACGCCTCCTAGGGAGGGGAGGGGCTTTGGGGGTCTTAAAATTGCAGGACATTCGTATTGTAAGCCTCTTACTGGGATGAGGCAGGGGCAACGTGGGGCACATGCAATGTGTAAGGACACCTGTGGCTACGAGAGGGGCATGTCCTCTCGTGCTTTGGATTTCAGGCATGCCATCTCTGTAGTCAGCCCGATCTCCAGCTACCATCGGATCCTCAAGTCCTTTGATGATGGGATTTGAATTTCACCAACAGGAAGTGCTGCGATTTGCTATGGGTCATCTTCCCCAGAGCCAGGCTGCCAGCTGGTCATCATCTGTCACTATCTGGAGACAGACTCCTTGGTGGGAGAAGTCTTTATTGAAATCAGTAAGGAGGCACAAAGTGTGAGGACTCTGGGGCTGTGTCCCCACAACCTAGAAATGCTGACGAGCAGTTCTTCTGCCTATATTACGTGCTTCCAACAACAGTCGTCTCTGTGGGGATTAATATACCGATTGGCCCTCTGGAGAGGGGAGTGACCTTCCCAGTGGGAGAAATCTGGCTAATCCCATAGTTTCTGACAGAAGGCCCGGAAGGAGTCTGTTGCCAGGAAGGAATCTGTTGCCAGGGATCGAAGGTAGTTGTTACCTTGACAGTGGAGTGCAGCATGCATGCATCTCTCCTGGTCCCCGTGTGATCCTTTGCTGTGACACTTGAGTGTTTATACCTGTGCAAGGCTCAGGAAGGTAGAGAAAACCCACATGTCCCATGTGCCCTCTTCAGGAGGCTGGGCTGGGCCTCTGGGGTCGGTGTGCTCTCTTCCTTTGCCACATTCTCAGGAGTCAACTGATGGGACTGCTTCAGCCAGAGGCGAACGCTCAGGAAAGACAGCATGATTTCTGAGATGGGCAAAGTGCTGGGTAAGTAAACGTACCTGCACTTTCAACAAACCAGTCGTGTAAAATCCCCCTCAATATTGGGCCCATGGAAGGAGATGACTATCTTCCCTTTCCAAGTGGCTGTATATGTTGCTGGACAAGTCTCAGCATCTCATCTGAATTATCTCAGATGTTTGCCCCCAACCGCACCTTTCTTATTACATTATTTGTTCTTTCTTCATATATGCAAATGAGGTTTTGTAAACGGAGGATTGCTTGTGCAATGGGCTTCTAAGTGTTCAGGAATGATTTGGGGGCATTTTTAGATGGGAGGCCGACTCGGGGTCACTGTTGCTCTGCTCCTCCTCATTTCACCTGGATTATGTAGGTAGCCATCCCTGCTGGAGGTGTGCGTCACCTGTCCTCTTACACTGTCAGGCTTCAGACTAACATTTTAGCTATTACACACAGTTCCGTTGGAAACAGCCTCCAGGATCTCATGTTTCTCATTGTTTACAGTTGAAGAGATTGTCATTGTGACATATTCATAAATGGGTATATTTGATCATTTGCAGTTTCCTCCTCCCTCCTGTCCTTTTTCTTTCCTTCTTAACCAAAAAATCTTCTTAGCAGATTCCGTATCTTAGAGGGATGCAAAAACATTGGGAAGAATGATGTAATTAAAATGTGTTTTATTTCATTAGGTTTTTTTTCCCTATGTAGCCAGAATCTTTCATAAACATGCTGTCTTTCACAGCAGCCAAGTAAAAATGACTTGAACATCTCAGCCTTTCCCACCCTGGGTGCCCCAAACATTCACTTCTCAGTGGCTCTGCACTCTACCTACCTACGACAGCTCTTGCGGAGTTCCCTTCCTCCACATGGTTGTGGAAATTCCCCCACAAGATGCTTTTAATTTGTCCATGCAGAGTCTGGGCTAGAGTTCACTGCTGGGCCTTCCAAGACTGGTTGCCACAGCTGCCAGAGCTAGAACTCTGCTGTTGCTACTGCAGTCTAGCTGCAGGTCCCAGCAAGAGGCTTGGTGCTGCTGCCGCATCGGTGCTGGCATGCCACAGCGCTGCCACCACCGCCTGGGTGCGGCTCCTGTCTCAGGCACTTGTCTCAGCCAATGGGACCACTACAAAATGAGAAAAAGAATGCTCCCTTGCTCTAGGGGTCCAGAACAGGCTGGGCTAGCCTGAAAGCACAGTGAGTTAGACACACAGTGCTTTCTTCTGAGCTGACCTGCATTGCCTCTCCTGCAGCCCAGACTTCCACCTGGAGCTCTGGTGGGAACTCTGATGTTGCAGCTGCCTTTGAACCTGGTAAGCTGGGACTTTACTGCCACCAACACCTTGTCATTTGAGATCCCTGCTGATATCTTGGCCAATTTTGTTTTTGGAAATGGTGGGAAGGCTTGTGCCCCAGCATTTCAAAGCTGGGGGACGGCTGTCCATTCATAGGCACCGGGCTCAAACATGCTGCTGGAAGACCTGGGTCCCCTTGGGTTCCGCTTACAGCTGCTGAACCCACTGCCCCCCAGCCCTTAGGTCCTTCTGCTGAATCACTGTGCCAGATATCTTGCTACTTTTGGTAAGTGTTCTGTTGCCTCTCATGTATCTTATTTTATTTGAAGTTCCCCCAATTAATCAGACATAGTTGTATTTGTGTATGCAATCTAATTGGGTCAGGGTTTAACCATTTTCCCAGCAGGATCTTTGGTTCAAGTAATCCAGCTTACTTGAAGAGACTCGGTGTCTGTCGGAGGGATGGAGGGCAGCAAGGCTCCTCGTTCTCCCTAATGTGGATGTGTCTGAGTCTCAGCTCCAGCCCAGACAAGGGTCTGCATTTCCAGACAGTTATAGTTCAGGTTTCAAACATTTTACTAACCTGTGGCTCCCGCACCCTCAGTACACTATCCTCTCACCTCCCTTCCTCCTCTCTTATCTAACCTTTACTTCCACATTCTCCCCCCTCCCCAACATGCCTATTTGGAACAGCCCCCAAACAGCCACGCGTTCCATGGGTTCACCGGTGACTGGTCAATCCCTTTTCCAGGGCCTTCGTTCTTTTTCCTCAGAAAGGGAGTATAAATCATGTATCAAATACATTGCACACTTCACAATATGCAATTGCCTATTTCTCACATCTTTTTCTGCCTCAGTTGTTCAGCTGAAATGAGAAATTATTTCCAACATTCAGGAACAGATAGAAACTAACAGAACCAGTGCCTGCATCTAACAAAGGGGAACATTTGGCCATCTTTGTTTCAGATATTTTGAAATAAATACAACATTACAGATGTAGTCAGAGTCTTCTACTTTTCCTCAGCCCATAACTCCCAAAGGCCCCAGAAGTAACTATTTCTGAGGTATATTTCTTTCCTTCTCATCGATGTTTTATGCATTTTATTTACATGTGTGCATCCATATCTATACATATTATCTTATGAGTTTAAAAAATAAATAAATGACCCTAGCTGGTATGGCTCAGTGGATTGAGTGCAGCCTGCTAACCAATGGGTTGTCAGTTCGATTCCCAGTCAGGGCACATGCCTGGGTTGCGGGCCAGATCACTAGTTGGGGGTGCATGAGAGGCAGCCACACATTGATGTTTCTCCCCCTCTCTTTCTCCCTCCCTTCCTTCTTTCTAAAATTAAGTAAATAAAATATTTAAAAGGGTAAGCAAATGATATTAAGTACATAACATATTCCAACTTGATTTCTTCATTCAAACTAGTTTTTCATATTTTTTCCATATTGTAACACTAGTTGTAATTCATTTAACTACTATAGAGATCATATCTGAGAATATACCATAACTGAAAAAACTATTTCCAACTCATAGGCCAAGTAGCTACTTTGCAACAGAGACTCCCTTCTTTCCTATTCTTCCACTTTTTGCTTTATTACCTCTGAAAAATTTCATTATTACTTCCTGATTTCAATTATTGGTTCAATTCTAGAAGCCTTCTTACCTTATTTGGCTTCTTTCAATGTTGAAGGAAGCAAATTGATACTTGAACTGAAAGACAGGGCAGCTTAGGGATAGGAAAGGAGTATGAAGTGTAAGCCCTGAAATGATGATTGGAAGATGCCTGAAGGGATGATGTAAGGTTGGGGAAGATGGCCGTGGCTGAGGCAGCAGGAGCGCGGGGCTCTGGGGGAACACAGGCCAAGCCTGGATTCTGGTTCCACTCTTTTCTAGCTGTGTGAACTTGGCAATTCTCTCTAAACCTCTAAAAACTCTCTGAACCTCAAATCATGGAGAGCTTATAGAGTTGTTCTGAGAATTAAATGAAATAATTCATGCAAGGCTTGTAGTGCAGTGCCTGGCACAGTGTCAGTATTCTGTTCATCTTGGTTATGAGAAACAGTTGTTACTTACTTGAATGCAGGTACCTTTAGTTTGGTAGTGGGGTGCAAGTGGGGATCTCTCTCTGCTTCTCAGCTGGAGGACACTCTCCCTTTCTCTGTGTGTGTACGTGTGTGTATTATGTGGTTTAAGGGGGAATGGACAGGGAGTCACTGTAAAGCTCTTACGACCTCAAACTTACATGGAAATGCTACCATCACCCCAACCCCTGCTTCAAAGGCAAGATGGATTTTTTGATGTGTTGAGCATTCTGTATTCAAGGGAATTATTCAATATCCTAACGTCTTTTAAGAGTATTACCAATGTTGGAATATAAAGATTGTGTTGAAATATATTTTATAAAAGTAACTTCAATAATTCTACTACATTCAGTATAGCTTAAGATGGTGTTTTCATGTGTATGTTTTAACTTATCCAAGGCACCCGTGAACCTAGTCAACTTCTTGTTAAACCCATCTTTAATGGACATTTTTATTAGAAGTTAAACACAGGCCCTGGCCAGGTAGCTCAGTTGGTTAGAATGCTGTTCTCATACACCAAGATAACAGGTTCGATCCCAGTGGGGGACATGCAAAAATCAACTAATGAATACATAAATAAGTGGAACAACTAATCAATCTCTCTCTCTTTCCTTTTTCCTCTCTTTCAAATCAATAAATGAAAATTAAAAAAATACAAAATTTTAAAAAGGCAATTAAACATGTATGTATGCAGGTAAATGTAATAATAGACCATCAGGTTCAGGGGATGCTTTATGGCTTGAGGGATTTCAGTGACTTCATTTCCATTCTCATGGAAACCTATATTGTATTACTGTTCCTTGAAGGCATTATTCAGCCAAATATATACAGATTCTATTGAAAGAGATAAGATTTGTCCTTTGCTGGGAAAAATGTTAAGGCTAAAGGTAGAATGGGAACCTCTTCAGAGTGGCTTTTTCTTTCCAATTCTCAAGTAATCAGTAAGGGTTACTCAGAGATTTGCTCTTTCAAATGGCTCTACTAAGACAAAACAGTGTATGTGATGCTTATAGCCAGAGATACAGAAGGAAGTGGTGCCAAACCGGGGTGGAGAACTCAAGGCAATTTCACACAGTTGGCTGTTCATGTGGAAATATTTTAAACAGCGATGCACTAATCCCGAGGATGAACTGAGGGGGTGTGCTGGTCAAGCCCCAAGTAGCCAGCAGTGGGTCCTGGCCCTCTCACAGTCGGTCTGAGTTCTTATTCTCTTTATTCTGTGGGCATTCTGAAGTTTCTGTTTCTTTCGCAGGGATAGGAAGTAAAGAGATATGCGCTTTGGGAAATACTGCATATCTGTGCCAGGATTAGGCTCCTGATACTAGTTTTGTGCCTGTTTTCCAAAACTGCGTGTTTCACGCAGACTTTCCCAAATACCGTAATGTCTGTAGAAACATCTAAGATACATAAATTTGTTCAGTGCACTTGTACAGTAATTATTAAATCCTTAAGGACCACGTATGGGCTACATGTTACTACTCAGTGAGGAAATATGAAGATAATTTTCATTAAGTGATACAAGGTAACACAGACATGTAAATGGGAACCAGCAGTCTGTTGAATGAGGATAGTAATGGCCATAATTTCTATACTGAGACCAATTTAAGCAAAAGTTTTCCTTAGAGAATTCAAACCCTTATGGCTGATGGATTTCAATAAATGTATACGTTTTTTAATATTTCAGTAGGAATCTTTTCCCCCTATATTTTCTTATAGGGACTTTTGCATTTTAACAAACATTTTAAAATGAATATTTGTATTTACATATTTCAAATCCCATTAAGAGGTTAGGAGTAGACAGCCTTATATGAGTTCTTCCAGAGATTAGTAAAGACAGATTTCCTACATACTTTCTAAGAAATCTGATTTTTATTATTTTGTCAGTTAATAGAAATTTGTACATCATATTACCTCAACAATAAGAGTGCAGAAATCCAAAAACAGTATGCCAAGAATAGATCCTGAAAAGGGGGCAAGAACAGAAGGAATGAAGAGATTATATGGATTTAGCTATTATGAAGTATACTCTCAATAAAATTTTTTGTATGGTTTGAGATTCATCAAGTAATTGTTATTTTTCTTCTTACAGATGTCAATACGTGTTTCACAAGCTTCTTGGCTGTATATCTGAGCACCGATGCTTGACCTATTGTAAGTCAAAAAGTCAAGTCATAAACAGCTTTGCATTTTAACCCTTTTCCTGTCTTTATCTTAAAAAAATTAAATTCTAAATGTTAGAAACAGAAAAGCCTATTTGTTTCTGTAAGCAAATGTCTGACCTTGTTCTGAATTGATAAACTGCATAGGTCTCGCTTTACTAACTTAAACTTCCAGAGTTCCTTTGGTGGTACTGTCAGGGACTCGGTAAACCATTGCTATTGTTGATAATGAATGTGATAACAAGAGAGTATTTTTCTCTTTTATGGATTGATAGTAAAAAATTTCCTTTTCAAACCATTGTAGGGAGCTATCTATTCATAGGTTTTATAATGGTGGGTCATTTACGTATCCCATTATAATTTGGTCTAGACACAATAGTTTTTATCTTCACATGGAAACAAATGGAAGAGAAGTGCTATGACACCATTTGGAATTGCCAACAACTCAAAAAAAAAAATGAAGTCATAAAAGCAAGAGAACAAAAGGCCTCATCCTGGCTGATTGGATGATTTAACCAGCAGTTGGTGTTGGTACCAGAAGTCAGCCAAACTGTTTAAAAAAAAATCTCAGGGGCTGGAACTCTGTGCTCTGTGGGGAAAAGATCCAAAATGTGTCCCTTATTATACCTTTTGGTACACAGATTTCCACTCAAATTTCTAATTGGAAGGGGAATATGAGGATATGGCATTGCATGAAAAGCCAAGAGTGGGACACACAGCAATAAAGTGGAGTAGCCTCTCTGCAAGGGAGCGTTAGCCTTGCAGTTAGGGAGGCAGCCAGAGCATCACGTCTTGTGTTACCGGGGTGTCCCCTGCTGCCTGCATCTAAGCACTCTTGGCCCATGTGCTGGTGTTCCAAGGGAAAAATCCCAGGGAGAAATCAATGGGAAAGTACTTACACTCATTGTAAGGAACCTCTGCAGTGTGGAGTGACATGTACAAGATCCTTCTCTGAAACTAAGCAGTGTGTGTCTATTTTTGGCATCACATTTTTAAATGGGGCTCAGTCTCACACTTACTGGGATGTAGAAAAGAAGACTTTCAAGATTTACATTCCTCTCTACCACTTTATAATATTTTAGGCTGCACTATTTTTATAGATTATGCTAATTTCTTAGTTCTGAGTCTATGCTCTCAGTACATTAAGGATAAATGGTCAGGAGAAGCTCTAGGAGTGTTTTCTGACAAATCCCCACATGCTAATAGGGAGTATTAACCACATGCAGTGAGGTTAATGAAGTTCTCTATTCTCTGTTTAAAAAATATTTTTCTTTATTTTTATTGTTGACACTATCACAGATGTCCCCATCCTCTCCTTTGCCCACCTCTACCCATCCCCTACTCCTACTTTCCTCTCCCATCCACACACTCTCTCTCTTTTTTCTTTTTGCAATGAGCTTTTTTGCACTTTTTTGGGTTATAAGAAGTGAAACTTTTTTGCACATGTCCATCTCATGTGACAGTCTTCATTCTCCCAGGACAAGGAGAGTCTCTTCCTTCCCCTGAAGGCTTCAATGGAGTCCCCGCAACCAAGACCCCCGTTTTCCAACTTGGATTTGTTGACTTTTGTTTTATAGATACCTCATACAATTTAGGCTAAAGTTTGGCAATTAATTTTTTTTAAGCCAAGGAATCAGACTTGTTTCAAATTGCTGTCCAGTATAACCATGAGTGTTGGCTTCAAACACTTTGTATAATATGAGCATTATGTTTGATCAGCATAATCTTTTATATCAGCATGAGCTAACGATATTAAGTGGGGGTTTCCAACATCAGGGTGAGCTTTTGGGATCTGGCAAACTTGACTCTCTTCCTTACAGTGATGTGAAGCCGTGCGCCGGCGAGGTGCAGCAGCCAGCAAGCAACAAGCAAAACCTTATGTCTAGGGACAGATCAATGGGCGGAACATTTGATCACAGTAGAGAAGAAATGAGTTTCAGGAGGGATGCTAAAGGCCAGGTGGCCCTGTAGAGGTCTGCCAAGATTTCATTGGCCCCAGGTCAGCCAAGCCAATAAATGGGCTGTGCTCTGCCCGTTATACAGACAGCATGAGGGCAAGGAGTCCTGGTTATTTAGCAAAAAGGAAAGGTTCAGAGTTAGAAAAAAGTGGACTTTCTATTTATCTGGTTTCTAATGGTGGCTGGACTTTGTGACCTTTGCATTTGCTATCTTTGCTCATTTGCTCAGTTGCTCATTGATTGCACAGGTTCCCTTGGGACGGTGTTTGATTCTCACTGACTGCCCTTGTTCCATCTCATAATTACCCACTGAGTGGCTGATGCATCCTGAGTACTGTGTTAGGCCCGGCTACATAATTGTGAACAAGATAAACATGGCTTCTGCCTTCATGGAGCTTGTGGCCTAGTGAGGAAAGTAGAAAAAGGAAAAGTAGTTATAATAATGCACAATGAGGGATATAAAAGAGAAAGTACAGAGTCCTACAAGTACACATAATAGGAGAGCCTAATATAATCTAGAGGTCAGATATGGTCTACGTGGAAGGGATCTGTAGGCTGAGACCTGAAGGATAAGTAGGAGTTTGTTAGTAAAAGTTAGAAAACATGCCAAATAGAACAGTATGTTTGAAGTTGTGAAATCGAGATATTTTGGCATAGTTGAGCAACTGGAGCATAAAGTAGAGGGAGGAATGAAACGGACGGCCTGGAGGGTTTCTGCTGCTACCTCACCCTCCCTACACCCTAGGGTATGAGCAGTCCCTCAGGGGGTGGGGAGAGGGTTTGGGTGAGTCCAGAAATTTAAATTTTGGCAGGAGGAAATACTTCATTGGAAGTGGGAAGTTGGTCTCCAGAAATGCATCGTGGGAACAGGAATTGACTGACCCACAGAGGCAGAAAATTGGGGTTAGATTAGGATTAAGTTATCCATGTAGTGTGGGTGCTAATGTGGCTGGAAGGTAAAGTGAAGAAGAAACAGTTTGAGGATCAAGAGAATATAGAGATAACTGAGATAACTTGGTTGCGTATGTAGAGAAAGGAGAGAAAACTTAAAAAAACAAAACAAAACTTGAGCCCTAGCTGGTGTAGCTCAATGGATTGAGCATAGGCCGGTGAACCAAACAACTGTGGTTTGATTCCCAGTCAGGGCACATGCCTGGGTTACAGGCCAGTTCCCAGCAGGGGACACGTGAGAGGCAACCACACATTGATATTGCTCTCCCTCTTTCCTTCCCTTCTCCTCTAAAGATAAATAAATAAAATCTTAAAAAAAAAAAACCTTGAAGGACATTGACGTTTAGCTGACAGAGGAAGAGGTGCAAAGAAGACTAAGAAGGAGAGGCCAGAAAGAGAGCAGAAAAACTAGTAAACTGTGGCTTGTCACAGAAGGGACAGGAAGAGAGTCCTTTCAGTGTTGGGGCTAACTTCAGGACAGAAAATCGAAGGGGTGCCAAGCCCCCAGTAATTAAGGTAAATAATACTTTAGTGCAATATTTAAAAATATCTGAGTTAATGTAAAACATCAAACTTTGAAATAAAAACGAGATCAGAACTATTAAATTCTCCTTTTGCCTCAGGCTCCAATAGGGCTCAGGACAGTACTACACTATTAGATTTACAAATCTTTTCTACTTAGAAGTTTGTTATTTTGTGCATACAGAAATAGGGAGGGAGGGATAAACCGTGTTACATGTGGCTGAGAAGTCAGTCAGGAAATGAGTTGAAATGAGTCCCTTGGATTTAGGGATGAGCTATTGTGATTGAATTTTTTTCTCTACCTTGTTTTAGAAATCAAAAGGGGGGTTATATAATTGTCTCTGCAAACATAATCATCATCTCCTAAAATGCTGAATCATTTCTGAAGTAGGAGATTATATAAACACAAACATATATTTTTTCTTAAAACATTTTTATTATGATAAAATACATACAGCATAAAAATGACCGCCTTGGCTATTTTTAACTATACTGTTCAGTGACACCATCAACCATGTCCAGAACTCTTTCATGCTGCAAAACTGAAATTCTATATTTATTTAAAAACTTTTTTGATTTAAAGTCTGTTGTCTTATGTTAGTATAGCCACTCCTGGTCTCTTTTTAGTTACTATTTGCATGGAATAACTTTTTCCATCCTCTCATTTTCAAACTATCAGTTGTCTTTGGATCTAAAGTGAGTCTCTTATAGATAGCATACATTAATCGTATCATTTTTTCCCATTCTGCCAATCTCTCTCTATTTTGATTGGAGAATTTAATCCATTTACATTTAAAGTAATTATGCCCAAGGAGGGACTTCTGTCATTTTGCTATTTGTTCTCTAGATGCCTTATAGTTTGTCTCTCATTTTCCGTGCTAAGAGCTGAAGTGGACTGAAATGAACCACAGTGGATTCTCCAAGCCTTCCCTTGAAAGCTGCAAGCCTTCAAGAGATTTCAGGATTCCAAAACAGTTCCAGCAGACAGATTCTGCCAGTACAGTTATTGGCTGGGTAGGGAAACAGATTCCTGGTGCTCCCTACTACACCCTTTTTCCAGGACCCTCTCTCTTCAAACATGTGTATTTAAATGCGTATTCATAGTATCTTTCATAATAACTTTAAAAAAAGATTTTGTTAATTTATTTTTAGAGAGGGGGAGGGAGGGAAAAAGAGAGGGAGAGAAACATCTATTGGTTACCTCTTGCATGCACCCTGCCCCGGGGACCCGGGGACCAAAGCCACAAACAACCCAGGCCCACGCCCCAGTCAGGAATCAAACCTGTGACCTTTTGCTATGCAGACAAGGCCCAAGCAATTAAGCCAGACAGGTCAGGGCCTTTCATAATAACTTTAAGGTGAAATGAAATAATTCCTTAATTTTATGAATTCATCTTTACTGTTTTCTTTTTCTTTGTTTTTATTTACGTCTCTCTCTCTCTCTTTTTGTTTGAATTCATCTTTAAACCTTCTCCCATGTTCTTGCCTCAATGCCTGGAGCAGGCATATCCGAGGTCAGAAATATAAGCTGGGGAGCCAGGTAAATAGGTATAATTGCGAAGCCGGTCCATGTTTACCTCTGAGAGAATCAAGTGCTATTCTGTTTGCAGGTTTTGTTAACTATTTGGAGGCACCAGATTCATTTAAAATAATATGCTTCCTGTTGGGGTCTTTAGTTTGAAGTGCTTTGTGTAAATTAGTTGCTATTTGCAGTACAATCCCCAGATCCCTCTCTAATTAAGGTGTTTACCTGTATTCCTTCTCAAGTGCTCTTGTTGCTTTCTGCTTAGGTCTTATGCTGGGTACTTTCATGCTCAGATGTTGTTCTGTGTTCTCACCACAGTTGGGATGCCTCAGGCGATTGAGTTACTCGTCATATCCCAGACACCTGTCCAAAATCTAAAGTGCTCCAGCTTCAACCCTCAGTATGTCAAAAACTTAATTATATTTACAAGGTAGAAAATTTTCCTTTGTGTCTCACGAACTCAACCTCTTGCCTTAAGGTGACCAATAATTGTGTTTTGGCTGTGACCTTATGGGTTTTAGCACCGAAAGTCCGGTGTCCTGGAAAACCCCTTAGTGCTGAGTAAGCCTGGACAACAGCTTACCCTATTTGGCCTAGAAATATTTCCTGGATTCCTTTATTAAAGCCACCTAACTCTTTCTGCAAGGTCTAATAGTAACAGGTGACTTTGCTGATTTTACACATGTATGTTCTTGCTAAATTCCTGAGGATTTGTTCCAGGACTGTAGCCATTCACGTACTGCTGGCAGGTTAGAGTCGACGGTGGTTCAGAGACCCTGCAGCACTGCCCTCTCACTTTGCAGACAAATAAAATCTCAGTGGCACTGGAAATTTTTGGCCATCTTTGTGCACTCTTGCTGCCGTGGCACCAGACTTCTGCAATGTCTTCAAACATCTCCTTTCCCACTAATTAAAAACAGATGGTTGTGTTGGAACATCGGTTACAGTAACAGGAAAAAGTAGCATTTGGTTAGTTTTAAATTGTCCAATAATCTTCTTCTAATGCCTCTATCTGCGTCATAGGCATTTTAACTTCCCTTGTGTCTAAAGTTCAGTGTCTCTCATGGATTACTCATATTATCTGAGTGTGAAAATAAATATGGTCAGGTTAATTAGCATCAATTTTAATAAGATCCCAAAGTAATTCTATACAATGCTTCCTGGCAAGAAAGAAATTAAACTTGATAACTGAGATAATAGGATCTAAAATAGAAGCAATGCAGGGGGCATGAAAGAGAGAAAATAAGCCTTCAAAAGGGAGAAAGAAATTGTGTGTACTGTGTGCAGTTTATGGGCAGAGTTTTCTTTTCCAAAATCACACAAAGGGTTTTCTTTATTTTGCCTCCAAAGGAAGTCAGAGTCCAATGGTTTTTCAAAAACAGACTGATCTCACCGGCTTGTTGAAAATTCAGATACCTGGTTCCCAACACTGGCCATTCTGAATCAGTAGCTGTGGAGTGGAACCTGGGAATCTTGAGTTGAATCAACTTCAGAAGTGCTTCACATGCGATTGGTCAATGGAGTGACTTCTGGGAACCATGAAGTGAGGCTCTTTGAAGACACTTTCCTATTTTTCACTTTGGAAAAAATATTTGCTCGTCATTCCTCAGACTCCACTTATTTTTGAGATGGCGGGTATCATTATGCTTCCTTCAAAGAGAGGGAAATTGAGGAAGAGTCACAATTTATTGTAAGGCTATGAAAACATGAGAATTCCCCTTACCCCCGTTTCATCCCGAAGAGTATATTAAGGTCCTGAAATAAGATCTGCTGTAAGGAGTGAGGATGAATTCCTCCACAGGGCGTGTGGGACTGTGTAAGGCAGTTTGTACATCCTCCACTCGACCAAGATGAATGGATGGAGTCGGGGGCTCGAACTGCCCGAGAGCCCAGTCTTTTTCAACCCTCAGCTGACTTGTGCTGTTGAGATCATCCAGCCCTAACTGAGTGGAGCAGAAAGGACTGAAGTCTCTCTTGTTCACGAACCATGATAGAAGCATCTCTTGTTAAATGTATGTTTACATGGACGTGTACAAACACCCACATAGCCTGAAAAGTCCTCTGGGAAACTAACACAGAGCTCCCAGTTCTTAATTAGCTGAGTGGATTCCCCAGCCCTGTCGCTTAATGGTATTGCAAATGATGTGTTTGGCAATTAATTGAATGATCTGTAAACCTGGAATCCTGACCACTGGTGGTCATTAAAGATCCCAGGATACTTTTCTTATGGCAGGCAGGGTCCTGCAGTAATTCCAGCCCTGATAATTAAATTAGATTCTGTCCTGCTGCCCTTTATATTTTCAACTGGACTCTATTCCTTTTCTATCCTTAATTTCAGTGAACTTGTGCATTAATAGAGAGCCACTGGGTTCCACAGAGGACTCCAGCACAGTAACAATGTTTCCTAGATTGTGGAGTGATGTGCATTGGCTTAGTGGTGGATGGGCACACTTTGTACAGAAGGGAAGCTGTTGGATTGGCAGCTGAAAAGACAGGGTACTCCTGAAAAATTAGGCCTGCTACACTTCAGTATATAATAAAAAATGCACAGCCAATTAGCTTTTAGAAGTGAGGTTTTTTTTTGACTTTTTCTTTTATGGGTGATATCTTTCTATAAACAAAGTAATGAATAGGCATATTTTATTAGCAGAATAAATCCATGTGTTCAATAATAATAATAATTTTTAGAAACACCAATATATAAAAAGGCTGATCTCAGTTGGTAGGATTGAGGTAGAATAAGAACACTGAGACATCCTGGAAGTCAGTTTGATAGCTTGAAATTTATTGATACAGAATTCTACTTCATGTTTAGATACTATAAACAATTAGTTTGCTTCTGATCATCTACATTTTTTTTCTCAAAATGGGGGGGACTTGAGGACAGTAAGCTTTCTCTTACCAGTCATATATTTTTATTTCCAGAGATTGTTTTATTAATACAAAAGTTTTTTCGAGCAAATGAAAATTCAGTAAACTGTGTATTTGCAGAAAACAGAGTGCTGTTATATAAGGTTAGGAAACTCCTAGAGGCAGTTATTCTGCAGTTATAATAAGCAGAAACTTATTATTTAGCAGTTTGTTTCTGATAGTTAAAATTCTCTGAAATATTTTTAAAGATATGGATGAATATTATTTTTTCATTGTGGGTAATAACTTGCCATTTTAAAAGTATTCAACTCTGTCAATAGACCATAAAAGTCCTTTCTCATATGCAGGTTAACTCATACATATTCAGGAGTAAAATGTACACCCCAGTTTAAATGATTTTTAAGCATTTGAGACTCAGTTGGAGATTGTTTTTATTTACTTTTGTTACTGTTAAACTAATTTTCTGTTTCAAATCATATACTTGCCTCACGATTTCCTACATTGAACACAGAATGGATCAACACACACACACAAGGTTTAAAACCTGAGAATTCTGTAACCATTTTCTGTGCATCTCTTCTCTAACCCACAATAAACAGTTCTTTACTTCAGTTAAAAAAAAAAAGTTAGAAATTGGAAGGTAGACACCAGCTTGTCTTCATTATAAGAAAGCTGATTTTATTACCTGGGTTAATGTGAGGGAGAATTTTTTGAAAGTACATTGTGGGTGTTTTAAAAAGTGTTTTAAGTATAAATATATTCCTGTAATGAAAATATAAGTAGCCTCAACAACATGGATAATCGTAAAAGGTAGTAACATAATTAGGGAGTGTAAGTTTTGGGAGTTTATTACCTGTGTTTTTATATAATTTTATTTGTTTGTGTAATTTAATTTTTAATAATGGCTATGTTTAACAATGGGCTTGCAAAATTTCTAAAACAATTGGCTCTTGCAATCTGGCACGAGCAGGTTCCAACATACTGCCAGATATAGTGCTATCGGGCGGATTGGGGAAAGCTAGGTTGGAAATGGTATAGAAGAGAGAAGTCTTCACTTCCTATAGCATTAAGCAAAAATACAATGATTAAAGATATTAAGTAAAAATAAAAGTTTTTCTAAAGATTTTTATATAATCACTAAATTATTTAACTATGATTGCAGGGAGAAGGATGGGAAGCTCCTGGAGGTAGGACAGGAGAAAGCTTCAATTAGAAGACTTTCAGTTATTTGAAAAAAATTAACAAAAATAAAATAACTAAAGGAAAGAAATGGTTTAATAATATAGACATTTGGAAATAGTGCAAGGTGGTGTTCTTCATCTGTTCTCTCTTGTTCACTGCTCTGGTCTGTCAACAAGGAAAATGGTCTAGTTCACTATTTTGAGATTCATTTGCATGAAATTATTCTAAGAATCTAAAATTTGATATAACCTTCAGAAATTTCTGACTGAGCTCATTTTAGCTGGTGTTTAGAAATTCGCTAATTTTTCATTGAAATTGTCAATTGGGACAAATTTGAGATATTTCCACTTAGAATGTCTAATTTGCTGCTTTCCTCTGGCAGTCACTAAACTCTTACAATTTAGGCCATTGTTGGCTCGCTAGGATTTAAATGAGACAGCCAAATCCCACATGTTTATGCACACTGTTTTAATTTCTCTAGTGTGTTTATTTGTGTGGCAGTAGCACATTAACACTCTACTTTCCCAAGGACACATAAACAGTCTGGCAATTTGATATATGATGTAACCATAGGACACATACCAGTTAATCAAATGCCCTAAACCCACCCACACCTTCAAAACCTGTCTGGTAAATGGGTGCATTGTAAATTCTCTTCATTCTCCTTTGATCAGGTCAGTAGCTTTTGTTTCTTCTTTCTCGTTCTCATTTCCACACTACCACGTCTCATTCATACCAGCTCATTTTTGGACTGTTGCACTGACCTACTAACTCGTCTTTCTACTTCCAAACTCTAGCGTTCAGCCCATTTTGAATAGCATTGTTAACCTCATTTTCCAAAAATACGGCTTTAATGTCTGTCCTGTGCTCAAAAATCCTCAGTGGTTTCTTCCCCACCCACCAAGATAAATCACATTAATTAATTAGACCAGCGATCTCCAAATTGAGGTAGGCATATCTGGTATATCTGGGAGACGTGAAAGGAAATCCATGGGAATGAATTTTTAAATTCCTATTTCTACACAATCTAAAAAACTATACCTATTTTTAAGTAAAAAGAAAAGTTACACTTTGCTAATGTTTTACATATAGGGGTAGGCAAAGGCAGGTTTACATAATACAAATAAATAATACAGTAATGAATAGGTAAGAATAATACAAGAATAAGTTGTTTTGTGTACACAACTGGAAACCTACGTTTGCCTGCCCCTGTACAGACTGATACAGGAACTGCTGTCAGACCGTATGTCCGGTGACTGTGTTGCACGTGGTATCTGAGTTATCCTGAAGTAATAGCTGAAGTGTCAAAGTACTTGCAGGTTATCAGTGACACCCTCACTTTTGGGGTTAGCTTCCAGTATATTGTAATATTTTCCTATTTAGATGCATTGTTATGGATTCGTTGATCTGTAGTTACAGGAATGGGCAAGTGGCTTACATACATTTCAGGAAAGAAATCACAGATCGAAGAGAAGAGTAACTGCAAGGATAGGAGAACAACAACAACAACAAAGGCCTGCCGTTACTTCTACTCTTGGTGCAAACACTTGGTGTGCCATGTTATGCAATAATGATATTGCAAGTAATCAGCTCTGGCAAGAATTTGGTCAAAATGATTTAAAATTACTGAACAGGCCATTTGAAATAGAAATTCATGTCTTTATATTTATTACTGTATCTCACTTAAGCGTATATCATGCTTGAGATTTTAGTTAAAGCCATTAAATTAGCTGACATATTGTAAACTGAGAACCTAAAAAGGACATACTTGGATTTTTGTGGAGCTTGAGCTTGAGTTAGTTTTCTATAAAAGGGAAAATATAAAACTACAAATACAAAATTCAGTTTGAAAGGGGACATTTGGTTAGAAGGAGAAAAGAAATCAGAACAGAAAATTCATTTAAAAAGTAGGAAATAGCACAAACAACACAAAATCCACAAACATAATGTAATGGTTTTATAAACGAATGACTGACATGTCTTTATAAGAACTTTTTATTTTTGTCTATGTTTTACTACTATATTTTATTGATTTTACTATTACAGTTGTCCCAATTTTCCCCCCTTTGTCCTTTCCATCCAGCACCCCCCACTCCCTCAGGCAATCCCCCCACCATTGTTCATGTCCACGGGTCATATGTATAAGTTCTTTGGCTACTCCACTTCCTATACTGTACTTTACATTCCCATGGCTGTTCTGTAACTACCTAGTTGTACTTGTTAATTCCCTCACCTCTTCACCCTTTCCCTACACCTCCCTCCCATCTGGCAACCATCAAAACCCTCTCCATATTCATGATTCTATCTCTGCTCTTGTTTGCTAAGTTTGTTTTTCAGATTCAGTTGTTGACAGATATGTATTTATTGCCATTTTAATGTTCATAGTTCTGATCTTTTCTTAATAAGTCCCTTTAACATTTCATATAATAATGGTTTGGTGTTCATGAACTACTTTGGCCTTTTCCTGTCTGGGGAGCTCTATCTGACCTTCAATTCTACATGATAGATTTGCTAGGTAGAGGAATCTTGGCTATAGGTCCCTACTTTTCATGACTTTAAATATTTCTTGCTAATCCTTTTGGCCTGCAAAGTTTCTTTTGAGAAATCAGCTGACAGTCTTATGGAGACTTCCCTGTAGGTAACTAACTTCTTTTCTCTTGCTGCCCTATAACCTTTGGCGTTTTAATTATGATGTGTCTCAGAGTGGGCCTCTTTGCATCCATCTTGTGTGGGATGCTCTGTGCTTCCCTTACTTGCATGTTTATTTTCTCTGCCAAATTAGGGAAGTTCTCTTTCATTATTTTTTCAGATAGGTTTCTAATTTCTTGTTCATTCTCTTCTTCTTTTGGCACCCCATGATGCAGATATTGGAATGCTTAAAGTTGTCCCAGAGGCTGCTTATAGTATCCTCATTTTTTTTTTTTTGATTCTTACTTCTTCTTGCTGTTCTGATTGGTTGTGTTTTGCTTCCTTGTGTTCAAATCATTGATTTGACTCTCGGCTTCATCCTCTCTACTGTTGTTTTTACAATTTACTGTTGTAAATTGTTCTTTATTTCAACTGCGTATCCTTCATTTCTGACTGGAGCTTTTTTATGCTGTTGAGGTCCTCACTAAGTTCCTTGAGCATCCTTATAGCCAGTGTTTTGAACTCTGCATCTGGTAGATTGTTTATCTCCATTTTATTTAGATCTTTTTCTGGAGTTTTGATCTGTTCTTTCAGTTGGGCCAGATTTCTTTGTCTCTTCATTTTGGCAGTCTCCCAGTGTTTGTTTCTATGTATTAGGTAGATGTGCTGTGACTCCCTATCTTTGTATCATGGCCTAATACAGGTGTCCTGTAAGGTCCAGTAGCACAGCCAACCCTGTCACTAAAGCTGGGTACTCGAGGTGTGCCCTTTGTGTGAGCTGCATACACTCTCCTCTTGTAGTTGAGCCTCAGTTGCTGTTGGCAGGTCAATGGGAGGGATTTACCCAGGCCATTCAGTTGCAAGGATTGGCTGTGACCACTGACCACCCATCTCTGCCCTCTGTGAAGGATCAGCTGCGCAGGGACAGGGTGGTAGTGATTTGATGTGGTCTGTAGCTGTCCATTGGGGGCACAGGTCCTGAGTTTTTTGGGGTGGTGCAGGCCAAGGTCTGACCCCATTTGTGTTTTATCCGGGGCCACCTTGACTAAGCTATAGGGCAATTTGAGATGGCTTCTACTTGTTCTGGGCTTGGAGATTCCCAGGTGAAGCCAAGCTGTGAATCTAGGCTGGTTGCCACTAGTGCCATGCCTGGGGCCACTTAGCAACATGTAAGGGGTCTGTGGGCTCTCTGAGGCCAGCTGTTCCTTGTTTGAAAGGATTTAGGAAGTCTGAAGCTTGAGCCAAGACCAGCCATTCATGTAGAAAAGCTACTGTTAAGAGGTGTAAGTTGGGTGGGACAGAGCCTCAGGGTACCTCCAGGGCGAGGCAAACAGTGCTAGCCGAGTTGATGGAGTCTCAAATATGGCATCTGCCTGCTGGCTCTCCCTTTTTCTGTCTGGGAGAAGGCTGTCCCCCAGCTCTCACCTTGATGCCAGCCACATCAGTTCCTTTCTATATGCCACTGGTATTTTTCAAGCTGCTACTCTGGTGCTGAAACTCAGAGGGAGTGAGTCTGAGTAAGTTTGTGTGTGGGTTCATTAAGAAGAACTGCTTGGGACTCCAGAAGTTTCTTCCACTGACTCAATCCCTGCTGTTTTTTACAGCCAGAAGTTATGGGGACTTATCTTCCTGGCACTGGTAGCCTGGGCTAGGGGGCCTGGTGTGGGGCTGGGACTCTTGCTGCCAAGATACCCCTCCCAAACTTTTATCCACCACATGTGTATGTGGGACAAGATTGTTCTGTGTCTCCATCCATCTTACCAGTCTGGATGGATGTGATTTCTTTAATTCTGTAGTTGTCAGGCTTCCATTCAACTCTATTCTGCCAGTTCTGAGTGATGGTTGCTCTATAACTTAGTTGTAATTTTGATGTGGTTGTGTGGGGAGACCTATGCCGCCATCTTCGCCAGGGAAGCTAATACATTTTCCCTATATTTTTTAGCTACATCTTTTCTGAGCAACCCTTATGACAATTACTTTGTACATTTTCTACAGACAAAATAGAAAAATAATTTATGCTTCAGAATGACTGATCAAAATTTTTTCTTACTATTGAGAACAATTTACTATTAAAATACCACTTTGATTTTTTTTATCATAGTCGAATTTGGAGAAACCTCTTATAATGTTTATATTTGAGCTGTAAGATTTTTGGGAGATTCACATTTTATAATGCAAGACTAATTTTAAATGCTTTTTGAACTAGGAATACTAATTAAACAGAGCAAATTCAAAAGCATTTAAAAACTGCTTTTGTGTTGTAGTGAGCTATATAATTATATAATCAAGTTATTCTTATGCTATATATTTTGACTTACTGGTAAACATGGGTAGGAGTTCTGGGATAAGAATGCAGGCTCTTTATTTGTTTCGCTATGTTGGTGGCAATTTTGTGTGCCGCTTTACCTGGAACGGCCAGATATCATCAGAACAAGATAGCTGAGCTGTGGTGAGATGTGCTCTGATAGCTGGGACACATAAAATATGTGACTTCACACACAGACGTACTCATTGGTTCTGTTATTGCCTTACAAACAGGAATTATGGTAAATTCTGTTTCATGCAAAAACAATAAAACTAAAAAAAATGTATGATTTGTTTAAAATTGAATAATATGACAGGAGAGAATTTCCAGTGAGAACCAACATCTTTGCTTGTAATGTAACATTTACAATTACTGGAAGAATTTTTTACAGACACACTTCTGGTTCCATAATTTCAAACCTGTTACTTTTCCACTTGCACATATTTTTGACCCTGCACACCTCAGGACACACTCATTTTGCTCCTTGATGACACAACCACACATGGGTCAGGCAATGGGCAGGAATGTTCCCGGAAAGCCTCTTCTACTGGGACGGCAGGTGATCACCAAAGTCCACACGGAGGACCCTGGGAACTGTAGAAATCTAGCCCACGAAACCTGGGCTGCATGTGCTTTCCAGTCTACTTTTCCTTTTTTGATTCCAAAAAAGCTTGCAGCTACGTGTGCCTCATCAAACACGAAGGGAGTGTAACAGAAGAGAGTCAGCATAGAAGGAAATAGCTGTCTTAGTTGTGGTCAAAATATCTCCCCTTTATCGCACCTCTGCAGTCTTTACACATGGGAACATATGGTCGTGTGGGTACCTTCCAGGGCAGAGGCTCATGCAGGTGAGGGGTCCTGAACTTAAACTTCATTAGCTCTGTGGTACGTTTATCTCTAGCTTCAGAAAACAAAAATATTTTAATGGTGTCTAAAGGCATTTGACACAATAAAATATAGAATGTTGCTGAACTTAATGATAAATTCTTTTAAGTTTCCTTTCTTAGTCAAAAGTGAAAAAAAATATCACTCGCATATCTTTTGTCACCTATATCAGCCAGTAAAGTCAACTATCAAAATGAGAAATGTAGAGCCAGACTTCTGAATTGCTGTGTCACCACGTGGTTCAAAGCTTTTTTAAAAAGTATGTTAAATCATATTGTTATTATTTAAAAGACTGATTTCTTCCACAGATGACAAAAAAGATTTTTATACCATGATGCAAAAAAAATTAATACTATTTATTTCATCCTTTAAAAATATGTTATATAATTATGTAACCTGGCTGAGTAGCTCAGTTGTTTAGCATGTCATCCTGATACACCAAGGTTGCGGGTTTGATCCCTAGCCAGAGCACATTCAAGAAACAAACCAATGAATGCATAAATAAGTGGAACAACAAATTGGTGTTTCTCTCTTTCTTTGTCTCTCTAAAATCAGCAAAAGTGAAAATGCATAGTCATATATCAATATGCATAGTCATATATCATATATCATATATCAAAATGCATAGTCATATATCAATTAGCAAGTGGTACATGCTTATAGGTTGGGAGGTATGCTCAGAATCTTTACTGATAAGATGCACAATCCAAAATATTTGGATATCATTGAATTTGGCATCAAGAGTTTCAAAATTTGAACCCAAAGGACCCCAACTCTTTAGCTAATCAGAGTTATTCCTACTCCCTTAAACAAGTTTTTATATTCCCACCATTATCCAAGTAAATCCTATCCCATTTTCCATCTTGGGATATCCCCTTTCTTTCTGGCTAACTCAAATATTATCTATCTTTAAGGACCTTTTCTTCAAATACTCCCTTGGCTTCCCCAGTTTTCAGAGTTCTCTAATCTTGTTAAATAAATAGTACATATTATTTTTAACAGGCCCTTAGCACCAAGTGATAGCATACTTTAAGGTACCTCTTTTATTTTGTTATTTGTTTTAATGCATATATGAGGTCTGTCTGGAAGAAGTCCAGCCATTGTTAATGTAATGAGAATGGTTTGCCTAACATCGATGCAACCTGGCATCCACTCTCAAGGAGAGTGGACTGGAATGTGCATGTGTGAACAATGATGACTTCACTGTACTAGTCGGTGGGGATGGTAGATGCTGTTGAGTGAGCATGTGTACTAAGTGGCCGTCGCATTCAAAATGACTGAGCGAGTACAGCAATGAGTATGCATCAAATTTTGCATTAAGCTTGAACAGTCCTCCATAGAAACTTTCAGATGATTCAGAAGGCTGCAGCTATGGGCAACTGGTGATCAGCAGCTTCATCGCAACAACACACCTGCTCATACATCATGTCTCATGCAGAGTATTTTGGTGAAACATCAAATCACCCAGGTGACTCAGCCCCTCTACAGCTCAGATTTGGTGCCCTGAGACTTCTAGCTTTTCCCAAAACTAAAATCACCTTTGAAAGGGAAGAGATTTCAGACTATCAATGAGATTCAGGAAAATATGATGGGACAGCTGATGGCAACCGGGAGAACTGTGTGAGGTCCCAGTGTACCTACTTTGAAGGGGACTGAGGCATCATTGTCCTGTGTGCACTGTTTATTGTATCTTTTTCGGGAAATGTCTCTATTTTTTATATTACGTGGCTGGATACCTTCTGGACAAACCTCATATATCTTATTTTGCAGCTTCTCAAACTCAAAACTTCTCTCTCATACTTTTCTATCCCCACAGTACCTGTACAAGTCTATGCAACTAATAGATTCTCTATGAAGATTTGTGAAATCAATACTTTTTTTGGGGGGGAAATCAAGTTAACAGAAGATATCTCTGGAGTTCACAAAACCCTCTGCCGGGGGAGGTGTGTGTGTGAAGGCAGTCCTAATTGCAGATTTTTCTTGCCGGTGACACTGTGGGAGGAAGTTGTCCCCTTTATACATTTCTCCCAGGATGAGAATATAGTCCTTATGATGAATATGTAGGTGGTATACAAACTATGAGAAAAAGGGAAAGAATGGCTTTATATAATGTCACAAGGTGATTAATATACTCTTCTCCCCAAACAAGGTAATTTTACCTTCTCAACAACTTACTTGTTTATCTTATTGATGAAAAGATCATGTTCACTAACAAAGGCCGGTGGCAGGCTGGGGTGTGCCCGTCCATCTCTGCTAGTTTGGCATCTCCGTAGAAAGAAAATAGAATGGCAATAAAGAAATTCTGTTTCTTCTTCAAGTATCCTTGCGGTGGCTCCTGCCGGTTTTGCCTTTTAGGAAGTGCACTCTCACTGTCCCTCTAAAGATGCCGGCTCTTTTTCAGCAGCAGAGGTCCTCCTTGCTCAGCAGTCCTCTGGGGTCAGGGAACAACTGCTCCTCCTCGCAGGGAGGTAGCTGGGAACAGCATGACTTAAAAAGACTTATAGAAGCCATTGTCTGTGCTACCCTGGGTTTAGGATGTCTTTTCATCTTGACACACACTGACATCTCAAGGTTCTAATTAGCTGACAATCAGGACAGAAAGATCAGAAGAAGCAGCACTGTGCCTGGAATTACTATGTAGATGTATATGCAAATCACTAGGGTTGATAATAAGAAAGAATCTATATTTTAGAGAGTAAAAACCTACATTGACCCTGACTGGTGTGGCTCAGTGGGTTGGGCATCATCTCACAAACTGAAGGGTCGTGGGTTTGATTCCTGGTCAGGGCACATGTCTGGGATATGGGCCAGGTCCCCCATTGGGGGTGTGTGAAAGACATCCAACTGGTATTTCACCACCTTTCTTTCTCCCTCTCTTCTCCTCTCTCTAAAATAAAGAAAGAAAGAAAGAAAGAAAGAAAGAAAGAAAGAAAGAAAGAAAGAAAGAAAGAAAGAAAGAAAGAAATAGATTTTAAAAAGCCACATTAATCAAGAATTATCAAATACTGGTAAATGCGTTATTGACCTTGTCATGATGCCAGACAGAATAATACTGTGGTCTAGAGTCCAGATTTCCTGGACACTGGTAAAACGTGCTGGCTCTGGTGTGGCTAGTTCCGCTGGAGTCACAGGGCGTGGAAAGAACTAAGCCTTACTCATCTGAGTGTGCCTGGGGTCCCAAACCCATGAGATTAGGACCAATTCTACGCTGTGCCACCCACCTTTTCCCATCTGTATCCCTGTCCTCTCGTGTTATCAGACGTTCCAGATGGAGCTTCCTGTGCAATTGTTAATTATTATTATTTTTATCTCTTCACCCATAATGTCTCTAAATCTCCTGGCACTGAAACTGTCGTCTTTGTTGAAAGAGATGATAGCCTTCTGAGATGGTGATGGTGGCGTTTCTTTGTGAGCTCTCAGGAGCAATGTGGATACTATTTAAGTTTTAAAAAATAATAATTATGTCCTGACACTTTAAAAAAGTGAATTTCTTTGTAATTAGTTCTAGTGTTTAGGACTGCTTTGAAATTCACTAGGGTTTTTCTTTTAAACAAGGAAAAAGACTCAGTTTGTTTCCCTTGTTTGGGCTCCTTCGGGATGAAAAGCACTATAGAACTGCAAGCTATTATTAATCCGCCCCTTCTCCAGACACACGTCGATGGGGGCTCTAAAATATAGATTAGCTGCCAGTGTGTCTCAGCTCAAAGAAAGCTGCAAAATTATTTTTAAGCATGTACTTTGAATTTTCCCAAAGCCTGTCTATTTTCGTGAAAATAGAAGTGACGTCCTGTGGCTGAGGCTCCTGTTGATTTTAACAGTTACAAGCAAGTTCATTCAACTGGACAGATGCTGCCTCCTGCAGAACACCCAAAGCTTTTCTCTGAGAGTAGAAAGCTACACTGACCCTGACTAGTGTGGCTCGGGGTCCCACTAATGACCCTTTTCTCTGAGCGGTTTGTATAGCAAGTGGGGAGAGTGTGTTTCGTTCTGCCAGATGCGGAGGTTGTAGAGCTTGCAGATTTCCTCCAGAGCTTTGCATTCCACAGTAGCATCTTGCTGACTGTTCGATATTTTGCAGTTGCTTACAGGTATTGAATAGCAAGAGGAAGAGAACGTCACCATGTCTTGACTCATGTAGCTTTACCAGCTGTGTGCTTAGGTGGAATTTTTGAGTAACACTTCCTTTTCCGATGTTGCTGCACAGCTAGTGTTGACTGATCCCAGCCAATCCAGAAATTGTGGTCTCTGCTCCCATTGTCCTCTGTGGGATATTAAGTACTTACCTGTGTGTATCGCTGTTGGCCACTGCACAGGCAAGGCAGATTGACTGCTTGAGATGACCCCTAAGCAGACGGACATGTGGAAAGTGGGGGGGAACTAGCAAGCTCTGAACACCAAAGCAAGAGACAAGCCTACCGATTTGCATTGCGTATCAGTTAAAATAAGTACATTTGGTGAATTTCCATGTTTACCAGCGTGATATTGGGGGAAATTTGGGATATTCTCATTATAATTTGAAAATGAGTGAAAGCTCTAGAGCCTTCCCTAGTTCCCTGGCCCTGAGCTTCTCAGGGAGAACTTGAGGAGCCTTCGTGGTGTGGAGAGCATCAGGACATCCTCTCCTCAGGGTTCCTCTTGCCCTCTATTTCTAGGTAGGTCTGCGACACCCTCCTCATGTGTTTTAGTTAACTATTTTCCAAAACACTCAAAACAATGATTATTTATTTCCCTATGGTTCTTCGGTCTTTGTTTTCTTTGCTGTTCAGTCTTCAAGGATTCTACTGCTATATCCTCTGCCTTAGAAATTCTTTCCTTGGCATTGTCCACTCTACTCATCAGCCCACAAAGGTATTCTTCATGTCCCTTACATTGTCTTTGATCTCTAGCATTTCTTCTGTTTCTTTCTTAGGATTTCCATCTCTCTGCTTACACTGCCCACGTCTACTTTGTCCGCTAGAGCCCTTAGCTCTAGGATTCATCATAGTGGTTTTAAATGTATGGTCTAATAATTCCAAGATCCCTGCCATGTCTGGTTCTGATGACTGCTCTGGCTCTTCAAATTGCATTTGACTTTTCGGGTATGCCTTATAATTTTGTCTCGATATCTGGGCATGATGTAGGGTTAACAGGAAGTGCTGTAATTAGGCCTTTTGTAAAGTGGTAGCAAGGTATGGGGAGGGGAAGTGTTCTACAGTCTTTCAGTAGGTCTCATACTTCTAGTGAGCCTATGCCTTTGGACTGTGAGCTGTGGAAGTGCTTCTCAGGTTTTTCCCCCTCTTCGGCAGGACGAGATGGCTAAAGCAGGCTGGAGTTGGGTATTTCCTTCGCCCAAGAAAGGTAGGCTCTGGTAATACCCCAGCAGGTCAGGCTCTGGTCAACTAGTTTCTCCTGAGGGTAGGCCTTGTTAAGAAGAACAAAATAGAAAATATATATACAGCCCCGTGTTCACGGAAGCATTATTTACAATAGCCAAGATATTGAAACAACCTAAGTGCTCATTAGCAGATGAATGAATAAAGAAAATGTGGTATGTATGTAAAATGGAGAATTATTTAACCATAAAAAAGAATGAAACCTTGTCATCTGTGACAATGTGGATGAAATGTGAAGGCCTTCTACTAAGTGAAATAAATCAGACAGAGAAAGACAAATACCATATGATCTCACTAATATGTGGAATAAAAAACAATATAAAACCAAGCCAAACCACCAAGCTCATAGACACAGAGAAAAGATTGGTGGTTGCCAGAGGTGGGGGTAGGCAAAATGGATAAAAAGAGTCAAAGATTAAAATCTCGTAGTTATAAAATAAATAAGTCATAGGGATGTAATGTTCGGCATGCTAACTATAGTTAATAATACTGTATTGCATATTTGGAAGTTGCTAAGAGAGTAAACCTTAAAAGTTCTTATCACGAGAAAAAAACTCTGTAACTGTGTGTGCTGATGGATGTTAACTAGATTTATTGTGGCGATCATTTTGTAATATATACAAATATCAAATTATGCTGTGTATCTGAAACTAATATAATGTTGTATGTCAATTATCCCTCAATTTTAAAAAAATGAAAAATAAGAGCAACGTGCTCTGGCTCTTTCAAAATGCTTCCTATTCCTCTCCCGCCGGAAGCACAGGAGACTTTTCTTGATGTTCACTATGTAAATCTGGTTGAGCTCTTGGAGGTAAATCTCACAATATTATGGGCTCCTTGTGACTCAGACCCCTTGGAATCTATAACTCAGAGTTGCCAGCAGTGAGTCTCCAGCTCAGTTACAGTTCAGGCCCCCCCCACCCCCACGTGCTGGTTCCTGTGGCAGTTCCGTTGGTGTCTCTGCTCTGGTACATTATTTTCCATATTCTTTTTTTGGTCTCTCCAGTCTTGGGGGCAGCCCTTCTCCTACACATCCAAGGAGAGTTATTGATTTTTGAGTCTATTCATCTTTTTATTTGTTGTTAGGACAGAGCGGTGACTTTCAAATCTCTTGCAAGCAGAACCAGAAAACCTTCTTATGATTCTTTAATTTGGTCGTGACTTGGCAAGGCCAGGGTGAGACTGCCCACATGGTGTTACTTTCCAGGATGGCTTACTCACGTGGCAAGCAAATTGGTACTCAGCTGGGCAGTGAAGCAAGGGTACCTTGGTTAGCAGGATTCCCAGGTTACTTTCCCTGTGGCCTCTCAGTGTGGCCAGTCTGGGCTTCCTCTCAGCAAGGTGGTCCAGGGGAGTCAGGTTTCTTATACTTGGCTGGCTTTCCCCAGAGTACAAAAGCAGAAACTGCCAGAGCCGTTCAAGGCTTAGTCCTGGATCTAGCATAGGATGACTCCTGCCAGGTTGTGGGGCAGCTCCGATTCAGGGGGAGGGGCTACACCAGGGTGTGCATACATAGCAGGAGGTGCGATTCACTGGGGCCCTCAATGGAGTGACAGTCTTCCGGTTTGGTCCCCTGGTTCCAGGTGGCTCTCCCTGCCTCAATACCCCCATTATTAATTTGGCACTCTTATTCCTCCAAGTTTTAGGATCCTGCCTTCCTCTTGCCAGAACTGCTAAGGACTGAAGTCCTTCTCTACAAACTTTGTTTTCATGGCAGCTACCCAGTGCCTTGCTCTGCCTTGATGGAACAACCATTGATTTCTGCCATGAAGTTCTCCGAGGGCTGCCTGCCAGATTGCCTGGGCCTTTGCTGCGTTCCTGACTCTCAGACAGAGGCCTGAGCACAACTAGGTGTGTGGAACTGTGTGCCAAGGATGTGGGCAATTTGAGAGAAATCATTGATCATCTTCCTTAAAGTAGATTTCACTCAAACAATGTGGATTCGAAGAACTTCTCATTTCAATCATTATTTTATATCAAGTTTTTACTTAAAAGCAAATGTGTATCATGTCATGGAATACATGAGGTTCTATTGAATTTTTAAGGAATACAAGGCTCCAAGGACACATAAATCTTAGTGTGACTGCTTCAGACTCTACCCCCAGACCCCTGGGGGCATGGGGGCATTCTCTGATGTCATGACTGGTCTGGTCAGTTTTGGTTCCTAGAGACTCTGTGTCTCACCTAGCTTATCCTGGCATCCATTCAAGTCTAGATGAGATTACATTAGGGCCTGAGCCCTGACTATGGTCCTTTTGACACTTTGTTGTCTAAAACAGCTTCCCTGTAAAGTGAAAAAACTGTTCCATGGAGGAGGAGGAAAAAGTGCACTGTTTCTGTATCCTTTTTCTGGGGCCCAAATCCTGTTCTAAATTTTGCTCCATTAAAACCAGACACTGCTGTCTGCTTGGTGTTCTCCCCTCCCCGGCCCCTTGCTCTCCCAGCCAGCCTCTCAACAGCTCTGTTTGAGATTACTCATCAATACAATTGCTTGGCATGGAAGGAAGCTCCAGAGGCCAAGGATTTTCCCTCTGTCCTGTCGCTAGCATGACTGAGCGCCCCCAATGGTGCTGTTGGGAACTTCAGCGATGCCTCATTTCTGATTCCCGGTGTTCTACAAAGTCTCTGAAGGCTGCTCTCCCCAGGGCTATGTCCCCAAAGTGGAAAGGGGGGTGCCTAGAGCTTTGTGGTGGATTTTGGGGCAGGCCTCAGGAATGCCTGCCAGCTTTGTCTCTGTGCGGCGCAGGCTGCGGCCTCCACTCTTAGAAAGCCAGGAAGATTGAGTCTCTACTGAAGAGGGTGGCATGAGGCTGTGGACCAAGGTCGGTGCTTGCTGGGATTTCAATTGCTGGGAGTTAATTGTTGAGCTCCAATAATCCTGTAAGTAACTATGGAGGGAAAAGCTTGCCCTTTGCAATAGCTCACATTTTAGCCTAAGTTCCATGGTATTTAAATCCTGTCCCATCTTCCCTAGATCCCAGAGGTAAATATTTGTCTTTGGGTTGTTGAAGCCCAGCCCAGTCAGTCTCCTGAAAGAGTTTAGTGTTTTGGATTCACTGAGATGATGCTCAGATTTTTTTCTGTTGTTCTGGTTAAATGTTTAAACCCTCAGGTCTTCTCTTATTGAGAGATTCATAGTGCTGCAGAGACTAGGGGAACCATAAGATGCTGAGCCTCCTTTTCTTACCTGTGGTCTTGTCCCTTTGATGGGCAGAGCCTAGTGCAGCCAAGCTGCCTGTGAGCACAGGCTCAGGTGTTCACTGTTAATGCTTTTGGATCCAACATTAACCTCATTTCAGTGGGAGCTTTGGCTGGGTGCTCTGGGCCTGGGAATCAATACTAAGCATGTCCTTGATCATCCAGAGACCAGCAGAACTTAATTCAAACCCAATGTAGTTAGAAAAGGACCCTCATGCATAGCTGAATGCTTTTTCTCACCAACCTTACCTGGGAATCTATATTTTGGGTTCTCTTGAGAGAGAACCAGAGGTGCACCTGCCACTTGGAACAGATTACAGCAGAGGTAATTATTGCTGCCCAGTAACCATGAAGAGTCATGGTGGGGTTGCCTATAAACCTCATATATGATGTACACCATCCTGTGAGGGACCTTCTGGGGGATCATCTGAGATTCCAAAGTGCACTTGACTCAGTTATGGTTTCATATTTTTAAGAATTGGTATATTGTAAGAGCAAAGGTTCTGTGCTTTGAAACGCCAGCTCCTCCATGTACTAATTGTATAACCTGAGTTACGTAATCTCTCAGGGGTCTCAGTTCTCTCTTTCGTAAGTCTGTGATAGCAATAGTACCTACCTCAAAGAGCATCGGGTGGGCTTAGTGAAGTGATGTGTCTGGCTTGTAAACCCTCTTGAATCCCTAAAATAATGATCACAACTAAAATGCTAGCATTTTGTTTTTTGCAATTTAGGGTAAGTCTGGCACAGTATTAAATATATTTACTTTCTTTTCACACAAAGAGCCCATGTTGCCATCATCAGACTACAGTCGGGTGGCAGGTGAGGAAGCTGAAATTTTTACTTGACTCCAAAGCCCATGTTCTTCCTCTTGGCCGCTCTCTTTGTCCTGGTAGCTCCATCCCATAACACTGAGGAATCCTGGGCGGGAAGATAATGTAATGACTAGCCTGCTCCCTTATCAGTTTGTCCACCAATTTTTCAAGTTGCAGTAAGTCTCTGAGTTCAGCTTAGATCTGGCCTGGACTGCAGTCTGATCACGGAGAATATTAGCTCCAGGCCAAGAGGCATCTTATTGCCGACGCAGGTCTGACTCTTTACCATAGTTGTGATAGGAGCCTGCATCCTGTACCCAGGTTCTGATAACTGGATCCCTGTCTTATTTCTTTCTGTTCCCACCTATACGCCACCCTAAACCTTAGTTCCTCACTGGTCATCCTGCACTGATTGTCAGTCCATGAAACTTTTTGATACTGATCAGTTATCTTTCTAGACATCAGTCTGTACTCTGGCCAGCATACCTGATTAGTCTGCTCAGCATTCCTCTGATGGCATAGAAAGTGATGCTTCATGGATTAGCTTCTTCACCTGAAAGTTCATTTGTTCATTTATTCAAACATATTTAGTGAGCATGTCTACCAGCCTCCTGTACTCAAGGTGCCCACAAGGTCCTTTTAGAGACCAGCTTGAGTGAGCCATCGTTTCTCCTGAGAAATAGCATCTGGTTCTGCAACAACTTTATTTTTATTTGCTTTTTGCATATTTCCTGGACATTCCGCAATCTCAGGATAGAAAATTCTCCTGTGGTTGCTACCTGCCTCCCTGGGAAACTTGAGTTCTGAGGACAACTCTAGCCACGGGCCCCACCTAAAGGGAGAAGTGGAGGTAAATAAAGGTGCCGCAGTTGAGGCACGCTCTCTTAACACAGGGAAAGACCCTCCTGTTTCTGGCTGGTTTTGCCCACACAAGCTGAAAGGCAGGGTTTCACTTTAACGGGGAGTTTCATCTGCAAAGCAGTTTTATGAAATGGCCCCAGTACTTTCCTTCGGTTGGCAAGGGGGGCTCCAAGTACACAGAGAAAACACCCTGGGGATTTGCTCTTTTGCTGATATTAAGCTCTGATAAAAAGATCTTGTTAGTTTGTTAATATAAGAATGCTCCATCAGTATATTTGCCAAGTTAATTTCTATATTTAACGGTGTGATAGCAGGGCTCCAAAGGCACACTTCATGCATTGTGTGGGCATGGCCTTGGAATGACAACCCAGGTAGTTAAGTTGATTAATGGAGGGTATGTTTAGTCACCACTTCAAATAAAACAAAGTCAAGAGGGGTCAGTTAAGTGAACTCTTTCTACAGGCCAGCATTATCACCCCTATTAAAATATTAACACTGTCCATTTCCTGGCTGTGTCACTAATCAATTCTTTTTCTCATGTGAATGTATATTTTAGGCCAGGCTGTTTTCTAAAGCTTGCCCAGGCAAACAAGATCAATCACAGGTGGCAGTCACATCCAATGACCGTCATGGTTAGTGCCAACTCTCCTGCAAAGCTCCAAGTAGGGCCTGAGGGCAAGAACGTTTTTAGAAGAAAAAGAAAGGTGCACCAAGGTCACACTAAGACCCTCCATTTTTCCAGTTCGAGAAATCAAAGCGACATTAAATCTCACTCAATTCATATTATCTCCGTGGACCCGTACAGTCAGCGAGCAAAGTTCTCTTGCACAAGCGTGTCTCAAGGTTCACAGGTTGTCCAAGCACCATTTCTTCCGGGTACCGATTATATCCTTCCCGTCCATCTTTGCCACAGTGATTCATTCACACTTCCCGGCCAGGGAAACTGGATTTTCTGTTTCATGGGGAGGGTTGGAGGCCAGAGAAGAGGGTACAGTTAAAAAAAAATCAGTGAGTCAATGATGGATCCCTCTTTCTCATTTAAACCACATGGTATCATCTGGTTGGGAGGAAAATGGTGATTAATTCATCAAGCTAAACTGTTTCTTTTTGGGATAGCTAAGGCCCTTGATCTTCTGTTTTCCTTTCCTTGGATTTTCTAGTAAAACTGTTTTAAAATAGGTTGTTTTGGAACACATCATAGCATCTAATGGGAATCAGTAAAATCTCTGTTAATGATGTCCAAGTTTATAATGCCAAGTCTGACTTCTCTTTGATGTCCAGACTTCTGTATTTAATGGCCTTGGATTTCCACTTGGATTTGTAATAGACATCACACACACAGTGTTTTGATTTTCCCTCCAAAGCTGTTCCTCCCTACCTCTAACCACCTGATCTCATTAAACGACATCAATTACACTTCACTAAATTGTTTAGGCCCCAAACCCAGGACGCATTCTTGATTCCCCTCTGTCTCACTTCCCCACAACATGGCAGTCCATTGGTTTACTTTCAAAATGTGTGTAAAACATGCCAGGTCTCATCACCTCCACTGCTGTCACAGTAGTTCAAACACAATTAATCGTTTCTCCAGGATGACGGCAAAGACCCCTCAACTTCCACTCTTACCCCCTTGGGTACAGTCTACAGCCAAAGTGGTCACCCAACTTCTTCATTCAAAATCCTTGAATGACCTCCTGTTATATTTAGAATAAAATCCAAACCACTTACCTTCTCTGCAAGGCCCTTATGATCTTCTTATGCTGGTTTTCCATCACTCTTACCCTCCTTCATGCTCCCCCAGCCACACAGCCTCACACGTTTCAAGATTCTCCCACCTCAGAGCTTGTGCCCCTGCTGTGCTCTTTCTGGCCTGTTTCCCCCTCCCACGCTCACCTGGCTTGCTCTTTCACTTCATTGGGTCTCAGCTCCAATGTCTTCACCCCTTCAGAAATGTCTTTTTGACCACCTTGCCATAAGTAAGTTTTAAAACTTTGTTAGTGTTTTGTGTTCCCCACTGGGAATCAGTTCCAAGACATCAGGGTCCTTGTCTGCCTTCTTCATCAGTATCCCCAGAGCTTAGAATAGAGCCTGAAACACATTAACATCTAATAAATATTAAATAAAAGGATGAATCCATTTGTATATATACTGTACTAGGAATCCAGGGGGGAGAATTAGATGTATTAAAGCTCAGCAAAGCTCTCAAGCCAGGGTTCAATGTTTGGTGAATAATAGAAGACTGAATAGGAAAGAAGTCAATTCTAGTTGCTTAGGTAGCGACATTCTAACCTTTCCTATCTTGAACTAAACTAAAAGAACATTTATTGATAATTTATTGTGTCCAAAGCATGAGAGCACGGAATACAAAGTTGCATAACACGTGGCCCCAAATACTTACATGGTGTGTGTGTGTGTATGTGTGTGTGTGTGTAAGAGAATTAGGGACGTTCTTCCATAGCTACAGGTAGTCACTGCTTTAGAACTGGCCCGAATGCACAGAAAAGCTGTAAGATCACATGTGGATAGAGTACAGCTGTAGGGCAGAGCTTCCCAGTGAGTTTGCCAATCACGAGTGTGCCTCCTGAGGAGCTTCCTCCCAAACCCAAACAAACATATTCAAACTACAACTAAACACCAGGCATAAAAAAAGAGTGGGGAGCATGTAAACACTGCACATAAAACAGAGGGAACTGCTGCGTCTCAGAATCTGTTGAAGTAAATTTGGGGGGAACTTGTTGGGCTATTTCTGGGCACCTGTGGCATTCAAACTCAACCATGGTTCTTGCTGCCCCTCTGTTTTATGACAAAATAGTGCCTCAGAGACATTACCAATGCCAGGCATCCGCCTATGACGCAGCAGAGGCTGCATCTGCTACAGGGAATTCGCCACCCCAGTCTCAGCCTCGTTGCAGCACCTCCCGGTGTTTTCCCTGGAGATGACACCGGGCAGCTGGAACACAGGTGGAGTGAACTCTGCGCTCTCCAGTTATTCCAACGAAGTGACCCCAAAATTTTTTTTTGGAGAGAGAATTACATGGAGAATTGGAAATTGTGGGGGTTTTGTTGTTTACAAAAAGCCTTTTTTTCCTTCTCCACTCAGATTTCTCCTCTTTAAGTCCTTTCTTTGTCTTCCTTCTCCTTCATGTTTGCTGTTTCTCGTCTCTCCCTGCCCTTCGTTTCCCCCTTCCATCCTCCACACCTCTGTCTGCCGTCTCCCGGGCACTCCCTGAAGTTGGTGGTTGATGACAATCAGTGAGTAATGAGCAGTCAGAGGGATTGGTCCAAAGTCAACTGCGGGAAACCAAACCACACGCCACAGTGATGCTTTTCCTTCCTTTCTCCTTGTGCTTCTCCCCTGCGGGAACTCAGGACCTGGGTTTTTCTGCCAGTGCCCCACGATGGAGTGCAGAGGGAGCGAGAGGAAATAGGAAACAAATGGGGCTTGACTTAGTCACACCAGGAGTTCATTTGTCAGGACACCAAGTTAATTTATAGCATTGTGACACGGAACATTGTATTTCAAGAAAAGGGATTAATTCAGTTGGATGTCCTGGTTTTTTGGATAGGGTCTTTCTGAGCAGGGGTCCTGCAGTGACATTGCGGCCATCTCTCTGCTGTTCTAGCCAGAAAAGGAGCTGTTTCCCACATACCGCAACAGGGTTCGTTTTGGCTGGATTCCGTGTGCCTAGCAAAGGACCCGTCTGCTCTGGTTGTTCTGAGGGAGGTCAGAACACTTCCAATAAGTGGCGACTCTAAAGGGAACTAAGCTGCTTTCAAGACAGCCCTGGGCCTGGCCAATGAGAGAGCATTTCTTTCTTCCATGTTCCTCCTGGCTCCCTGCGATTCAGGATTCGGAGCCTTATTCCAGACGCTGGGAGGAGACTCAGGGAATCACAGAACCTCAGGGCTGAAAGGACTTTGGGGGTCATCAGCCTCATGATGGACTAATGCTTCTTCCTTACTCTCTACTTTTAACTAAACTAAATGACATTTATTGATAATTTATTGTGTCCAAAGCATGAAAGCAGGGAATACAAAGTTACATAAGGCTTCGATGTTGTGGGTGCGTGTGGACAGTTCCCTGAACAGTGGCAGGAGCTTCCCACAGCCTGTGACAGCACATCTGATGCTTGTACTTCCAATCAAACTCCAGCGATTGGAGAGCTCATCTTCCTACTGGGTGAATATCTCCATTCTGCCTAAAGCGTTCCCATTATCCCCTCTGGGAACTCTTCTGGGACCCTGTGAAACAAGTCTTGGGTCAGTCTAAATGGAAACTGGACCCTCTAAAGTGGGGGTGTCAAACTCACTGGGGGCCACATCAGTCTCACGGTTGCCTTTGAAGGGCTGAATGTAATTTGAACTCCTTAACAGTTCAGGAGTAGTTACATTTATATAGTCCTAAAGTTATTTCGGCCCTTCAAGGCAACCTCGATGCTGATGTGGCCCCCAGTGGAAATGAGTTTGGCACCCTGTTCTAAAGGAACGGCTCTCCAAGGGGTCTCTGTAGAAGCAGCCTCAACCCGTGAAGCTGGGCCGAGAGCAGGCGGCCCAAGTGGCTGAAGCGAGGCAGGCTGTGAACTCCGTGATCTTAATCAGAATGGCGTCATTCTCCTTCCTGAATTTTCTCACTGTTGATTCTTTAGAAGATACCATGGAGCCACTCTTTACTATTATTAGCTTAAGCGAAAGGCCTGAAAATAGATTCAACATGAAGAAAAAAATCCTGTGCTGATGCTCTCCTACAAATGATCCAGCCTTTTTCAGGCCGCTCTTCTGATATGATTTAGGGGAATTGGTTCCAAAAGGACATAGAAATCGGACACAGCTCTTTTAGCAGGGAACAGGAAGTCCTAACGTTTGTATGTTAAAAGCACAGAGTGGGAGAGCATTCAGTTCCTTCAGCTACTGGGTCAAACTAGCACAGAGACCTCTAAACTTTCATAGTTGTGAGTCTGAAATTCTGTAGCTACCCAGAGGTGTGGAAGGATTTTTTTGAGTCTGTTTCTCATTATTTGTTAGTTCAACCATGTTTGTTAAGCGTCAATCACGTCAGGCACTGTGGTCGGAGTGGATGGGGGTGGGAGAGGGCCAGGTTCTCGTTTTGCCTTCCCAGGCTTCACCTGGAACGAGTTTGGTCAATTCTGCTGACAGGTTTGGGCGAGACCTGCTGTTCACTAACGGCTTTGCTCTTCCTATCAGTATAAAAGTGCAGGTGGGGCCAGAGTTTTCCTGGCCTACTTTCAAAGATGGCATTATTTTTTGATTCATCAAATGGAGCCCCTAAATCCAATTAGCCATCTGGCGTCACTTAATCATTTGTAAATGTAAGTGTGAATTTTATTATATACTAATATTACCTGCTCGTAAATACTTATATATAGCATATGTTCATACAACCATTTTAATGCTTCAGTACCCCTTGAATTTTGTGGCTGGAGAGAAAACACATTGTTCATCCTGAGTATTGTTACAAACATAACTGTTGTGCCCTCACAATCCTCAGAGAGTTGAGGCAGTGAGTTTCTACACACAGCGATGTTCCCCGGGGCTACAGAGAAGATCTGGGGACAGAGAAACCAAACTAGGGTTTGGGTGAGGGGGGAGGGGGGCAGGTGGCCACTAGGTTCTGGGGAGAACCGGGAGCCATTCGGTAAAACGTGGCTGGGAAAACAAATGCCCTTCTCATAAACGGAGATGTTCTACAAGTCGCCTTCCTCCGGAAACCAAGGTTTAGGTTCAGCCAGAAACAGTTGTCTGTCAACACCCTGACTCCCTCATGTGCAGGCAAAGCGATGAGCCAGTTAAGGACACAGAACCTTTTTCAGTCCGCAGAGGTGAATGAAAGCTCAGTTAAGTGTGTGACCTAACTGGAAAGGTAAATTCAATTTGCAAAACGCTGTAAAGGTCCTGCCATTCAGCAGGGCTAGCAGCAAAGATGATTTAAAAAATGAAATCCTTTGCTCTATCTCATCAACCACTTCCAACTAGCAGCCCTTCAAATGAATGTGCAGCTGTGGGGATGGGAGGTGGATGCACAGGCGGGGGTGCTTTGGGGCTGGTGACCCAATTTCCCCTTCTGGTAGCTTGCTTAAGGGCTCCAGGTTCGCGCTCTCTCTGGCTTGGGTTACGCATGCCTTTTCCCTCCTGTGTTTCCCTTCTGTCTTCTCATAAGTCTAAAGGAACCTGGGGATGATGATAGAACAGCTACGTGGTGATCAGTGTGCTGAGGGGGAATTATTTTGCTGCTTGGAAGTCCAGGCCTCAGATCCTCCTCCAGGACTTAGTTTCATTGGTCAGTGTGGAGGGACGAGGGCATCCCGCCCTGTCCAATGCAGTGGCCACTCAGCGCTTGAAGCCCTCCACGTGGTGACCGAACACTCGAAATGTGGTCAATGTGACTAAAAAATCTGAAATGTTAATTAAAAAGCACATTTTAGAGAAATGAGGACAGAAGATGTCTGTAACAGGAGACGGCGCAGTAAAGAGTTACCACGGGAGTACCCAGTCCTCCAGAGCACAGTCAACAATATTTGGGTAGGTTGGTAGGATTGGAAAATGATTTTGAAAATGTATATTGGACTTGCTTACAAGGAATATAAAAAGAGAATAATAAATAGTGAAAGTGCTAACAGCTTGAGGTAAAGTAGAAATCCTAAAATGCATTAATGACAAAGTCAGGAAGACGAGAACCATAATGGTGCGTATTACAGATTAAGAAGAACCAGGGGAAAAGAGCAAAGCTATGCCAATTAAAGGAAGAGTGGCTGTGAATAATTCATCCTTTGTTATTTTGTACAGTTGTGAAGGAAATGTGATGATCTGTGCTATGGAAATACTAAGATAAATCTGTTTTGGTATCATTTTTAACATTAAAAATTGAATTTCATCTACAATTTGTTTCACTCTTATAAAAATGCCAATGGCTGGAATAGGGCCATTTTTTCAAACTGGAAATGCACTTGATGAAGTAGGGAAGTTACTGTTTTGTGGCATTTGTGATGATGATGATGATGATGATGATGATGGTGATGATGAGTGTGCATAGGGGGTCTGTGGCTGCAAGAGTCTGAGAGCCACCCACCGAGATGAATTCTCACGAATCCTTCTAACTCTGGTGTATGACAATTCTGTATGAAATAAGTTGGGTTCTGTGTAGAAATCCTTTTGTAGGATTTTAAGTAATACTTCCATCTGGGATTAGCACTAGTTTCTGTTGAAGGGAATGACTTAAGGTGTCTCTACTTCGGACTGCGGAGAACAAAGGAGTACTTATTAAAGAACCACCAGTCTTGTCTTTAAGGCAGTCCAAAAATATGAAGCTAGTAGATATAATTAACGGAAAGCTCCATTATATGACAATATTCCTTCTATATTTCTCTGTAAGAGTTCATCAAAATTATTCAATTAATTAGGGGCACTTTAAGTGCATGAGTTAGAATAAATGTCCATATGATTTCTTTAAAAGCCCATTTGCTATCACAGGAATTGGAAGCATTTCTTGGTAATATATGCATGCATAAACTTTGCACATCATGATTCTGTATAGAGCAGTCAGTGCAGAATTTACAAAAAATGATCTCTGTTGGCTTTTCACACACAAATTTCATAGAAAGGATCTCAGTCTATCTTTCCTTATAAAGCCCCGTTTTGAACTTGCCTGGATGATGATGCACTAAACAGGCCAGTTCTGTGTCATCTGAGTGCATCCACAGAGTGCTGCCAAAGGGCAGTGGTGGTGGGCAGTGAGTTAGCTTTCCTGGGAGCCTGCACTGCTCATGCAGTGGTCAGAGAGGCTGGCAAACCTCAGAAAAGACTCTTGATACTTTACCACAGTTGGACGACATGAGGGTTTTTTTCCCTTTTTTGATCTGTAGTGTTAATGAAAGTTTCATTACTATGATGTATTTTCACTCTGTGAGCAGCTATGTGCATACCTCAGGCACCATGATATGTTTTTGATATGTCCTCATGGTCTTTGGCGATACCATGCTTACAGCTTTTACAAGGAAAAAATGATAGGTTTTCCCCCAAAACTGACTCTGATATAACCAAACACATTGATAAAAAGACCATAAAATTATACCTTTGAGAGAAGCTGGCTTATGTTCAAACAAGCACACACAATGTGATTCCTTAGGTGACTGATATAAAAATATTGTATCCAGCCCTGGCTGGTGTGGCTGAGTGGATCGAGTGCCCACCTACAAACCAGAGGGTCACTGCACTGGTTCGATGCTCAGTCAGGGCACAAGCCTGGGCTGCAGGCCGAGTCCCCAGTTGGGGACATGCAAGATGCAACCACACATTGATGTTTCTCTCCCTTTAAAAAAAAAGAAAAAGAAAAAAACTATTGTATCCAAAGAGAAATAACAGCCCTTGAAAAACAATAAGAGGCTTATTTTATCATGAAGCCATCTTTGCTACCACTAGTATTCTCCTATGGATTTTTTGCATTTTATCAGCAGGAGTAGTTGGCCTCGTTTTAGCAATGCTGAGGTGGCGATTCCTTTTGGCTGCAAACCCTTAACAGCTTTAATTTACAGCAGTTATTCAGCTCATGCTTAGCAGTTTTAGTTTTGCAAAGTAATTTATAATCATTTTTATTAGTTATTCTAAATTGAGATTTAGGATGGTGTGTCATAAAGAAAATCCTTCATGTTTGAGAAAGGAGACCATTCTTACCCAGCGTTTGTCTAAATAGCACAATTGTGGCCACATTATTCATGAATTGTTAATTATTTATTCTTTAATTTGTAGATATAAATACACCACTTCAACCTACAATTACGGAAGGTCTATAAACCAGACTTATAAAGTTCAACTGATATGTGTTGTAAGAACTGATAAGAATTCTTATCCTTGAAGCTAAGTTGAGTATTGTGTATATTGGCTAAAACACTATTAAAAAATGAAGTGGAAGTAATGATATGAATTATTAGACACTAATGAGAATCCACATACATCAGTGTATATAATGATATCACATCATTAGAAATCAAAAGTATCAGAATCAAGGTTGTTAAATGTGGATTTTTGAATTTTCTACATTCTGCATATAATGAAAGGACAAAAAATTAGCATAGGCAATATTTTAATGACTTGGTATATACTATTTTTGCATACATTCTGAAATATAACATATAAATTCAAAGCTCTGAAATTAAGAAATTTGGAATGAAATGTGTTATACTAATTACATTAAGTCAGTATACAATTTTCAACTGATTTTTTATTATTCAAAGACCGAATCTTGGATTATGTGCACCTTGGTTTGCCTTTTGCACCTGCCTGTTTTTAATTGATCATGCTACTACAGTTGTCCCAATTTTCCCCCCTTTGCCCTCCACCACCTAGCCCTTCCCGATCCCTTTAACGATCATCCCTCCTTTGTTCATGTCCATGGGTCACACGTATAAGTTCTTTGTCAACTCTATTTCCTGAACTTGCTCTTAACATCCACCTGCTTATTCTGTAACTGTGAACTTGTATTTCTTAATCCCTTCACCATTAACCCCATTCCTCTAGACCTGTCTCCCCAATGACCACCATCTCAATGTTCTCCATATGATTCTGCATATTGTCCATATGATCTCTCACGATTCTGATGAGATCAGGCATGTTCAGGGGGGTATGGCCATAGACTGTATTTGTGATTCTGTTTCTGTTCTGTTTGTTTGCTTAGATTCAATTGCTGATGGTTATGTATTTGTTGCCATTTTAATGTTCGTAGTTTTGGTCTTCTTCTTATTCTTAAATAAGTCCCTTTAACATTTTATATAATAATGGTCTGGTGATGATGAACTCCTTTAGGTTTACCTTGTCTGGGAAGCACTTTATCTTCCCTTTGATTCTATATGATATCTTTGCTGGATAGAGTAATCTAAGTTATAGGGTCTTTGCTTTTCATCACTTTGAATGCTTCTTGCCATTCCCTTTT